>JAJOOS010018299.1:0-47423 GCA_029582725.1 Solanum chiquidenum | reverse complement strand
TTCCTAGAGAGGACCTCTTTTTAAAATCAATTAAAAAGTACCATTGTTTGTTATTTTTTTGAAAAAAAAATTATTTTCTTTTTTATAAAGTGTACTTTATAAATTTCTTAAGATGCGAAATTGCATATTTTTTTTTTATAAATGGTTTCTTTTAATAATTCTTTTTCAATCAATAATTCATATAAAAAATGCATTTAATTTTTCTTGTGACATAATACTCAAGATTTATCAAACTTCTAATAATTTTTCTTTTAATATTATTTTTTTCCGAAAATCGTATTTAATAGTTTTCTTATGAAAAACCTATAATCTATTATTGCTAAATTAAATGAGGCCCTCAAATTTGTGGACCTAAAATGGTTGCCTTTTTCTTATAGGGCAGAGTCGCCCCTGACAATGGTGCACCCGTCTTTTTGAAATCCTGAATTCGCCTCTGCATCTAGCGCACGCGATCGAGCATAGGTGAGAAAAAGAAATCATAAATTTTCAAGTCGATAAAAAATTTGACAAAATACCTAAAGATCACCTTAAATTTAACGCATTTTATTTAGTTCACTTCTTTAAAGATTTTTTTTATGCATATATTACTATGTATAGTATATATATATTTAGGGACACTTGTGCTTGCCATGATGAGTGAGCATGTCACGATAACAAGGGCAAAGATCTTGGTTCCCAGAGGTGCCAGGAGGCACACAGTTACAACGAGTGCAGCAAGTCCCACATGCTCTCAAACACATTTTATGTCTTGATGCTAGAAGACATCTTGCCTCACATGCTGTTCCACACTCTGCAAAATTTACCAGGAAGGATTTAGGATTTTAAGTTCTCGTTGGTCAAAAATTTATAAAATTTGATATGCCCAAATTATACCTCTCGAAAGAAATATATGCGATTGTTGTCAAATAAAGAATCTAACTTTCAGGTTAGGGTCGATCCCACGAGGAATATGGTTCAGACTTAGGTTAACTTACGCTTAGGGAGGAGGGGGTTGAATAAAATAACAGTTTGTTGATTTGTATCACTAAGTAACAAGTAAATAGGATTTGCAGTTTGAGATATCAATATGAAATGAAAACTAGGGCATAAGTGTTCCCCACAAGCTCTTAATGTAGTATTCCTAATATTGAACTTTGAAAATGAGAGTTTTTAAAGTTGTGATTAATTTTGAAACTTGAAGTTATGTTTGGATATGTATTTTAACTTTGAAATTTTGCGGATGGAATGAGATTTCTCCTAAAATCTGGTTTGAAAACTTGAAAATATTTGAAGATTAAATTTTCAAATTCTGATTAAATTTAAGATCAAACAGATATTTGAAAATAAATCCTCAAAATCGGATCCAAAATGTATGGGCAAATGTTAGCGAGCTAAGTTTGTGGAAATAGAGTAATATTTGTGCATCTATTACTTTTTTGTGTGACCATATTCGTACAAAATTATTACTATATGTTTTTTTGGAAAAATTCAAGTTCTATGCATTGCACAAAACATCTCTACCAGGCATTTGAAAAGTGTCATGTATATAATCAATATTCTAATACATATATTAGTGATTGCTTTCAGGACACAAAACAAAACAATTTTACGGTTGCTCTCAGGTTCCACAACTAAAATTAGTCCTAGCTTAGAGGGGATGCATGTTAAAATTAGAAGTTAATTTCAATCTCATTTTATACAAATATGAAAATTGAATAATGGACTATAGGTTATATATCACACTTTCAAATTATAAATAAAAGTTGATGGTTTATAATATATATGATTAATTACCTGATGTAGGGATGTAAGTAGGGTTGTTAGCACCCTCTGGTCCAGCCGTGTGCACCTAAATTAGTCATCAAATCTTATTTAGCTAAGTGTTATAAAACGATGAATTTCATAGCTAATTTTTGTGCTATTCTGATAGTAAATTAAATACTCAAATTTAAAGAATATACCACTAGATTGTCACTGTCACCATCACTATCATCATCAGCTTCAACGAGACAAAAAACAAATAGAGAAATCAAAACCATAGTAACAAGAAGAAATTTGGAGATGGCCATGGCTAACACTTCTTGAAATACACTTTTACACTATAGTTTTTAAAGATTATAAAATAAAGTTATCATTCATGATTTTCATATAAATAGACTTGAAAAGAGAGAAAATTAAAGTGAGTAACAGCTGTAAACAACCTGGAAATTAAAATTAAGTATTATTTTCCTTATTATTTGACGTGCAAGTAAGTAATTAATCTATATAACTTTTATTCTTGACTAAAAATGAGAATTTTAATACAATTTTAAATTAATAAAATTACATTTAAATTTAGAATTCGGCTACATCAACAGACAAAATGGGGAAAAAGACAAAAATGGCTGTAATATATCTACAATATATAAAGTTTATCCAATATTCGTGTATTTATTTAAGAATCTGCTAGAATAATTTAAAAAATTTATTTTAAAAAAAAAATTCTCATAATTTAGTAATCTTAAGCTCCTCTTGAAACTTGAAATTTACATTTTTGAAGTAGGTTTGGATATGCATTTTATTTAAAAATATTTTAAAATTTTGTGAGCGGAAGTTTAAAATTCGAAAATTGGTGTGAGCCAATTTTTGAAAACTTGAAAATATTTGTAGAATAGATTTTTTAAATCTGATCAAATTTTTTGGTCAATAGATATTTAAAGATAATTTTTCAAAACTTAATCCAAAATTTATGAACAAAGACTAGTTTAAGTAGCCTTCTCCGGTCGTCTCCTCTTTTTCGATTGTCGCACTCCCTTAGTTTCATATTAATTATCAAGATTATTAAAAATATTTATCTCAATTTACTTTCCATTTTATAAACTTAAGATAAAATTAATTATTTTACTCCATTTTACTTTAATATTAATAAAATAAAATTAGCTTGACTAATCTTATTCTTAAATAAAGTAATATTTCATATTTATTAGAAAGAAATTATGTTAACTAATATGAAACTAAAAGAATAGATGTTAAGAATAATTTGTTGTGAAAGTTGTGTCTTGATTGAAGTTGATTAAAACTTCGTCGTCTGATCAACTCTAACTCCCAACAAAAATCTAATGTACTCCTTTCGTTTCTTTTTATTTATCATATTTTGCTTTTTAAAAGTTAATTTAACTAATTTTTGAAGTTAAATTTAATTACATAGTTCGATATTTTAAACTTAAAATTTAGATATTCAAAAACTATAAAAAAAATACTATAAATTGCAATTTTGTGTATATGAATATGATGAAAAAATACATCGCAAAATATTAATCAAACTTTTATCGTTTAACTCTAAAAAAAAAAAGTCGTAACAACTAAAAAAGAACCAATGGTGTAGTATTAGCTTGACTAATCTTATTCTTTTCTTAAATTAAGTAATATAATTTTTGTATCAAATTGACAACTTTTATTCCCAAGAAAAAGTTTCATGACAATAAAACTAAGTAGTTTCGTTACGACTCTTTTTCAGAAAATTAAATAATATTTGACAAAAACAAAATTAATACTTCTTTATCATTTTTTTATTAATAAAATATATACTCTTAATCTAAAAAGTAAAACTTCCCGGCCTCCTAAGTTCTCCAATTTGAATTAGAGAAGGAAAGTTAAAAAATAAATCAATTTTTTTTATATTTAAATATCTTTGATTAGTTTTTTTTTAAAAAAAAAAACAGAGTTCGAAAAAAAAATGATTCAAAGTAGGATTATTCAATGTGCTTCATTCAATGAAGATGAAATCAACGTGTCCAATATTTTGCTGAATCTAAAAGACCAAATTGAAGAATTTGAAAGAAAGGTACTGGAAATTTATGAATTTTACACTTTTCAATTCTTTGTTTATGCTCAATTTCGTTTATATGTTTATTATTATCATCCTAATTTACTTGGCATCCTTTTAATTTCAATAAGCAAAATAATTTCATCATAATTTACGTGGAATTAGTATTTTAAAAGGTAATTAAATTGTGAGAGTTTATTCGATTAAAGTCATTAAACTTTATTTTGTATCAGTAAAATCACACAATTTAAGGCTTTTATCTTTCAAAAGTACTCAACTAAAGTTAGTATTAAAAAAATCTAACATGACAATAAATAAAAGGACTCAAAAGATTATTCAGTTTTGAGAAATTTTCTAACAAAATCACTAAACTTTGTTTTGTATCAATAAAATCACTCAACTTAAGCCTTTGTATCGATACAATACGAATACTTATTATTGAACTTACATCTGAGATGTAACAAACTTCACCAGATTCATGGGCTAAATTTCGGCCAATTGAAATATGTTAGATTAATAAATTTACGATTTTATTTAATGATTTATTTTGTCATGTTAATATTTTTTTTAATGATAAATAGAGTTGAGTGATTTTATTGATACAAAGATTTTGAGTTGAGTAATTTAAATGATGAATTTAGTTGAGTGGTTTTGAAAAATAAAACCTCTAAGTTGAGTGATTTTATTCGTACAACACAAAGTACGTTTAATAAATCTTTTGAGATATTAACTCAAATTATGTGGCATGATTCCAATCCCAATATACTATAATTTATATATTTTTCATATATGTAAATTTTATTCGATAAAAACTTATAATTTTCATATTTAAAACTGTAACATTCAAACTTACGATACTAAATAAATTAGAGCAAAGAATATACAATTTTTATCTGAATTCTTGCCTTCGCAGATAAGAGAAAAGTTGATGCGTAATATAGAGAAGTTGACTCGATGTAGAGAATCCCTAAGACGGGTGAGTGAGTTTGTGAATTATTTAATAAAAAATGTGTTTTTATTTTTCAAAATTATCTTATTTTTTGGGAGTACAAGTTTGAGCCGTGAAAATAGTCATTAATACTTGCATTAAACACAATCTTGGAGGTGCGGTCTTTCTTCAAATCCTACTAACATTGAATGCTTAGTTCATTGGGTTACTCTATTCTATCCTCTCTTTTATTGAAGAAAAGACAGGAGACAACGATAATATTATCTCTATGTGACTTATAAATCACATGTTTAAGCAGTGAAAACAATCACTAATGATTGTATTACAATAGATTGTGTCTCATCACACCCCTCAGACTGCGTCTCTTTCCCAAACTCTACTAATATGTGATGCTTAGTTCATCGGTGTACTCTTTTTCTTCTTTTTTGGTCATGTGTTTACTCCCTCCTTTTTCTTTTATCTAAAACTTCTTTTTCTTTGCCATAATTGTACAGGAGGTGGAGATTGTACAAAGTTATAATAACAAGCAAAAAGCTTACAATGTTGAGTTAAAAGCAATGAGAGAAAAGGTAACTAACGAAATTCCTCCATATTTTTCACTTTTTATTAGAAAATCAGTGTTTGACCATGAGAATTCTAATTCAGGTTGAAGTTGTATTTCAAATTTTGTAAACAACTTATAACATGTTTTCCATCTCGCTTTTTACTTTTTAAGTTATATTTAAGTACTTTCAAACATGAATATTATCTCAAATATTTAAGTATAATCAAATACAATTTTATTATGACGTTACTAAATTGGATTGATTACTTGCTAATTACAGGTAATGACGAACTTAAACAGACAAGAACTAGAGACCAACCATATGTTACAATACCCAATGGGCCAACTGCCACAATTGGGCTCTATGAACCATACAAGCCCAATAGTAATGGGCCAACTTCCACAAGCACAGCCCATGTTCTCATCTACTAATGAATTGGGCTTTGTGTGCTATACAGGCCCAGAAATTGGTATGCCTAATATTGCTGAAAGAAAAGCCCAATATTCAGAAGCAAGGAGAAAAAGGAGGATGAAAAGAATTGAAACTAAGAGATCATCTGGTTTAATAGATAATTAGATTTGGTGTAATTCGTTTTAAATCATTTATTGTATTTTTGTTTTCATTCATAAAAGAACAAATAACTCAGAGAGTTCATCCAAAATACAATAAAAAAGCTAGAAAAAAAACATAAGCAATAACAAATCCAGAAACAGAAAATAAATGAAGCAGTATGGGGGTTCATTGGTTCGATCGAACCCAGTAGCTTTTCCGTAGACCCTGTATTTGTACTAGAAAACTAATTAAATATATATGTATATTAACCTATGAATCCCTATCGGTGAACCCCCAAACTCTTAATTCTGGCTCTGCCTCTGAGTAGTAATACAAAAATTTGAAAAGTCATTGACCTTCGTAATGCTCGTCAACGCCGTCATCAAAATCTTCCTCAACCTCAGTAGTAGCATCTTGGTACTGTTGATATTCTGCAACCAAATCATTCATATTACTCTCAGCTTCAGTAAATTCCATTTCATCCATTCCTTCCCCAGTATACCAATGCAAAAACGCCTTTCGCCTATACATGGCCGTGAACTGCTCACTCACTCTCCTAAACATTTCTTGAATGGATGTCGAATTGCCAATAAATGTGGATGCCATTTTTAGGCCAGTTGGTGGAATGTCACACACACTAGACTTCACATTGTTAGGGATCCACTCAACAAAGTACGACGAGTTCTTATTTTGGACATTGATCATTTGTTCATCTACTTCTTTAGTGCTCATTTTTCCCCTGAACATAGCAGATGCTGTTAAGTAACGCCCATGACGAGGGTCAGCTGCACACATCATGTTCTTAGCATCCCACATTTGTTGTGTAAGCTCTGGAACTGTGAGGGAACTGTATTGCTGTGATCCACGAGATGTCAGTGGTGCGAATCCCACCATGAAGAAATGAAGACGTGGGAAAGGGATTAGATTCACAGCCAATTTTCTCAAGTCTGAGTTCAGCTGACCGGGAAATCGCAGACAACATGTAACACCACTCATTGTTGCAGATATCAAATGATTTAGGTCACCAACTGCAAACAAAAAGGATACTCCATTTGTATCAAACTATCAATTTATATAACGTTGCTTAACTAAACTTGATGTTTTTACATCAACGAATTCAGGATTTAGAATTAATAAATTCCATTTTGTTTGCCCTTTTTGTAATGAAGTTTGAGCTAGAAGGTTAAATGTAATAATACTCCTTTATTTTAGGAATGATGCAACACATTTGGAACGTATGATCATATAAGTTAATATCAAAGAGAGAAACTTACAAGTTGGATTAGTGAGCTTTAGCGTCCTAAAACAGATGTCGTAGAGGGCTTCATTGTCGAGGACCATACATTCATCAGCGTTCTCTACTAATTGGTGCACGGAAAGTGTAGCATTGTATGGTTCGACAACAGTGTCTGAAACCTTTGGAGATGGAAAAACAGAGAAGGTGAGCATCATTCGGTCTGGATACTCTTCCCTTATCTTTGAAATTAAGAGAGTTCCCATGCCGGAACCAGTCCCTCCTCCAAGTGAGTGACAAACCTGAAATCCTGGCTCATAAAACAAAAAGCGAAGATTGTAAATAAAATAAACAGAGGCCCAAATTTAAAATGTAGATAAATACAATCCTTCTAAAATTCATTTATGTTCAAAGACTCAGAAAAGACTAAAGCATTTGTGGGAACCCCTAAAATGGATAAAAAATCAAAGTGTGGTCGATGTGAGAGATTCTCGTTCTACAAATCTTAGGCGTTCATATCTCCAGAAAATCATGGATCATTGTACAATTTTTCGATATAACAGTCTAATTTTGTACTATAAGTTTTGAGAAAAGACACTAGGCAGTAAGATCCTTGATTAATTTCGACAGTAGAAAAGACAAGGTGATCGAATCCAACTTTCCAGCGTTAATTCAGATTGTTTACTGAAAAAAAGAAGGAAAGTGCATCATATATCATAATTCCAGCTCTTTTTTTGGATTCGTCTCACCATGAAAGTACATTATAGATTATAATTATGAACTTGTCAATCCACAACTTCTCCATATGTATTGTCCAAAATGCTTCTTATATTTTCTTAAACTACATATCCACGAATGTACATTAACAGAGACAAGTACTACTTTATACGTTTTCAAGCGTTCATCCAGGCGTCATACGAACAAACTCTATCCATTAATTACAACACGAGAGCATATATATATATATAAGCATTATAGCTATCATTTTCGCGACAGGTGATTAACATCAAACAGTTCACACGCACTTCAATTATTTCATTATCTATCCATCAAAACTTACACAAATATTATTGGCATCCTTCACTTTTACTCAACACATTTCACATTTCCATATTCAAACTACATGATTTTAATAAATATGAGAAGAATTGCAACTTATAGCATTTTTTAGCATAGTTTTCAAATATCTTAAACTTTAGAAGCAAAAGTGAATTTTTGTTTTTTTCAAACCTTGCATGCAGTCACAATACTCGGCTTCTTTACGAACAACATCGAGAACAGAATCAATTAATTCAGCGCCTTCAGTATAATGTCCTTTGGCCCAATTATTTCCAGCACCAGATTGCCCAAAAACAAAATTATCAGGGCGAAAAATTTGTCCAGAAGGACCAGATCTAATACTATCCATAGTACCGGGTTCGAGATCCATAAGAACAGCTCTAGGTACAAAACGACCAGCAGTAGCTTCATTGAAATACACATTAATTCGTTCAAGTTGTAGATCAGATGCACCTGCATTACCAGCATTGTAACGTCCCGTTGGATCAATGCCGTGTTCATCACATATAACTTCCCAGAATTTTGAACCGATTTGGTTCCCGCATTGCCCTCCTTGAATGTGTAAGATTTCTCTCATTTCGTTTTTTTTTTTTGCTTTTGTTAGAATGGAAATGGAAAGAAAATGCGAAGAAAAAAAGAGAATATTATGAAAAACAGAGAAGAGTGGTTATGAGGCGACGGAACAAAAATGCGGACGAATTGAAACCGCTTGCCTGATCGGTAGGGACAAAGGCCCACGTGGCCACCGTCAAAAAGCTAGTTTGGTTGAGAAATAAGTTATTCTATAAAAATAAATTATCGTAAATGATATGTAAATATTCTCTGTCATACTTTTGGGACAATGGTATCCCTGTCGTTCAAAAACTAGAGCATATAAACCATTTATACTAATAGACATATACGTGCCATAATTTTATCCACCGACGCGACATTTATTAAATATCGGATCAACAGATAAGATTGTGTCACGTGTCCCTATTTAGTCTTCCGTTAGAGGGAAGGACATATATGCTCTAGTTTTTGGACGGCCGGGACACCAATGTCTCAAAAGTATGACGGAGGGTATCTATATACATACCATTTACGATAGTTCGAGGGTATATTTATCTTTTTTTTCCCTTCTATGAATGACGGAGGAATTAGACAGGTTACGCTACTACAAAAGTAATTTTAGCTCTTAATTTGATTATTCATCTTATCAAACATTATTATTATGTTTATGTGGTGTTTTTTTTTTTTCAGATAGTGTTAAATTTTAAATAAGAACTGATGATGGCTATAAATTTTATTTAAAAAATTGATGTCTATTTTCTAAAAAAAACAAACTAAAAAGGTACGTCTAAACAGACATCTATGAGGCTGCTCCTCTCTTGACCACATGTCTGGATTCCAAGCCCTGAGTATCTTTGAAAATGAATACACATGAAACAGAGACATTCTTCTAAATTTCTTTTGGTGTAAATGAGAATTACAGTTACATGTAAGCTTGCTGTGTAGCAAATACCTAAGAAATGTGACCAGAAGGTCCAAAATAAACAAGTTAGAAACATGCTGAACAAGTAAACTTTTGCACCTATTCTTAAAGTAATGTCAAGAATCATATTACATTCAGAAATCATGTCTTTATTCAACTATATTATGCTTCCCTCCCAGTTTAAATCAATATAGACCCCCTCCTTCTACCTTTAATTTACCTACTGCTACAAGACACTGGCCGGTAAATGATTTAATGACTGGGATAACAAATCGAAGTTTACTTCCATGGTGGTGGATGATGTTTGAAAGGAGAAGGCTCCCAGCCACCATCTGGTTCTTTGCGTTTGCCACCGATACTCAAACTGGTTGAAGGTTGCATGCTGATCCTGAAGTGTTCATCCATCGTTCTAGCTTGTCCTTGATCAAAAAGCTGCCTCAGACCTCCGGTGTCTTTATTCCCACGATCAAGTACTAAGCCAGTGTTGAGATCCAAACCACTTCGTGATGGCCAAACTCCGTTGGGAACAGGTGCACTTCCCATGTTTAAAATGAATGATTGTTGGGAGAAAGGTGGTGGTATTGCTGAAGTAGATCCGCCAATTTGAGGTACAACAGGAGCCCCCCTGGAATCCACCATGTAAGGAATATGACCACTGGGTCCGTACATTGATGAGGAGAAAGCCATGGGAGGAACTGGAGCAATGCCACTGTAACCGAAAGCAGGAAGAGGGGTATATTGAAATGGAGATCCCATTCCTAAAACTCCTCCACCTCTTGCAACATTATGCTCAACAGCGTTTTCAGCTACCCTACCATTTGGAAAAGGAAAAGACTGAGCAGCATAATCTTTACGGTTGACCTCTACCTTCACGCCCATGATGGACACAACAGTATCACCTGATTTTATTCCACCAGATGCATTGGAATTCTGAGGTGGTTTCTTTAAGTTGTTCAGATTTGAGAAATCATTGAGAAAAGATGACTGGTCATTTAGATCAAAGTTCCTTAATGAAGGCTGCTTTGATGATGATGATGATGAAGGTGACTGGCTCGGATGACCATTCCTCAGAGACAAGAGTGATTCCTCCATCCGCCAATCAGATGGTGCCTCACCCTCCTCACTTGCACAGTTAAGATCCCACTCTAACATTTCCGATTTTCTTGGACTTGCTTCACGAGAAGATTTCCCTGGAGGAAGAGCAGATGATAGTGAAACTTTCTTTTCAGGAAAAAGGTCTGCAACCCTATCATCTCCACCTTCAGATACATTCAGATCAATATCATGGAAACATTGCATTTGCTTTGAGCTGCTGGCATTCCCGCCAGAGGAAACAGCCTTCTCACCTCCAGGAATCCGGCGAGGTGATGCAGGCCGAAAAGCACTTGTTGCAGCGGATCCTTTCCATCCAAGAGTTCCTTCAAACTGTAAGGGAGTAGCAGGTACTCCAGAGGCAGCTGCAGCCCTTGAAGCAGAAACAACAGAGACAGAACTGGAGATTGGATTTCCTGGGCTATCTATATCATCTGAACAAACCTCTAGATTCAGATCAAAAGTGCACAGAACTTTGTCGACGTTGGTTTCAAGATCCAAAGTGGCATCAACAACCTGAGAAGATTCCACCTTCACAGTTCCATTGAATGGTCTAGCTTCTGAGTTTGTAAGTGAAGCTTCAGTCGAAGGAGCCATTCCTCTTGATACTTCCTTGTTAGAACGCTCAAACCTTTTTTGGCGTTGTTTTGCACTACTAGAATCTGGGCTACCAGGCTCATGAACTTTACTCTCCTCTATTTTCTCGGAAGAACTGCAACTCTGAACTTCCCTCTCCACTTCTATTGCAACTTGTCTAGCTACTTCTAAAGGATCCATGATGCCATAGTCAAAATCAATATCACTTTTCTTGCCAAACATACCATGGTCTCTACCTCCTTTTCCTGCTTCTTGAAATTCACTTTCATTTTCCATATCATCCTCACTGTTGTCACTAGTGTGTTTGTCCTCACTGTTGTCGCTAGTGTGTTTGTCAGCCTGACCAACAACAGAATCTACGGGATGTTCCAGATTATGCTTGTCGGAGTCCTGCAATATGTCATTGTTGCACTTTCTGTTTTCTGTAGCTTCAAGCACTATCTTGCTGCTGCCATGATTTTCAGGTCTGCTATCATCCACCGGTGTCTTTCCCTTGGGAACAGCCACTGAGACATCACCAAAAGTAGAATTTCCGCTACAACTCTTTTCGTTGTAGACATCAGTTTGTTTTTGTAAATCTGATCCAGCAATAGCATCCAAAGCTTCTCTGATATCAGTAACTAAAGAAATAGTTCTGTCTTCCAATGATTTAGACATTGCGGAGTTGAATTTCTCAGAACTTCCGACTTCTTTAATGTGACGTACGTGATTAATTGAATCTGAAACAGGAGCATCTGTCTGTTCATCAGCAGGACCAGGTCTCAATACTATAGAAGTGCACGTATTTGACGTATCAATAGCATTGGTGGCACACTCTGCCTGATGTGTCGGGTGTTCAGCCTTGTGACCTTCAGTAACCAAATTTGACAAAGAAGAGCCTGGAAACGCATCCTTCATGTGTGTATGCTCTAAATTTTGGTCGGATGTTGCGGTATCTCCAACCCTAGATTGATGGATATCAGACCTTGAAGACAGTATCTTACTATTGCCAACATGTTCCTTGGTATTTTCTTCTCCAGAACCTCCTTCCACAGACGACGGTTCAGACAGCCCATTTTCCCCAACAAGATTCGCAGCATCTCTTGTTTTATCATCAATAGATGCTTGTACTTTTTCAATACCCACTGAAACCATACAGTCGTCTTTCCCTTTATTCCAACTATCAAATAATGTTTTAGCCCTCTCTTGCACCTTAGAATTATTGTGGCCAAGGAGGCTCTTCACAGTCAGCCAGATTCCAGAAGATACAGACTTCTTATCATCTATATGCAGCCTTTCAACAGCTCGCAGTGAAAGATCAATCAAAGGACTAATTGATTCATCTACAAAGTACTCACCTGTCTCATTTCCAAATCTTAGAGCATCCTGTAACCAACTCTGAATAAAGCTGAGTCCATCTAGCTGGATAAAGAGTTCAAGACACTCTTTATTCTCAGTTGCAGCTATCGTGCTTGCAACAGCAGACCACTGCTTTGTTGTTTCACCAGCATTCTTGACATCACACTCTCTTTCCTTCTGCATTATGGAGACTAGCTCCTGGACTCGAGAAGGAGTAGTGAGCCCATTACTCATCTCAGTCAAGGTAAAGAAGTCCTCGAGTTTCATAATGTAATAGTAACTCACAAATCAGGACTTCCAAGATGTAAAGTGATTCTTGTAACATCTACCCTTTGCATGATATCTGAAAAAGATAAAGAAAAGGAATATCCAGCAACCTCCACCTGCAAAAAAACATTGAAAATTGATCCAAAATATTAGTTCAATAGATCTAATAGACACAAAGATTTGTTAACATGACCTTCTACTCGAGAGCTAACTAGTTGTTTAAACATCATTGGGAGATACAAAGGAATGTTAATTCTTAACGTTGCATCAATTTTACCTTTATTAAACAAAAAAATATTCAAATAAAGCAAACAGAAGGCATGAATGGTCGAATGTTCACAAAGGCACGCTTAAGCCCTAAAGTGAGACACAAAACATGTTGAACACTTCGCCTTGATTTATGGGCGCCTCAATGTTGCCATTAAGGCTCTAAGACATACTTTTCCTTGCCAATGAGAGTAATCCTGAAGATGTGATACTAAACAATTGATATTTCTGTTATCATTATTCTTTTTCCATATATTTGTTATTCAAGCTAATGCTTATTAATCTTGGACTACACATACATAATTTTTTCCCCAATTGCACCGTTTTCCATTAAAGTCAACGCTTTATTTGCGTTTTGCGCTTAAAACCCCAAAGCAACTTAGAGTTTTTTTTTTTGCACTCTTTGCTTTTGATAACACTGCAATAGTCCTACAAGGTGGAAACACTAATTTATGCCTCAAGAGCTCCTGCATCACCAAACAGATAAGACACTGTTGTAAATAGTAAATCCGACTATTTCATTTTATTCCCAACAATTAACATCGTATCAATTACATGAACCTTGGGCCTGACTAAACCAAAAAAAACTATATCATAAAGTGATAGTTACCCAAGACCATATAAAGTGACAACTCATTCCCTCAATGCCCAGGCCTTGCTATTCAACAAAACAAGGAGAGGTGAGGATCCTCTTTATATGGTTTGAAGCAACCCTCACCTCCTCATGAGCTATCTTTTGGAATTAAGTAAGGTCCAACGTCCATTCTTTTCACATGTTATAAGAGCAGGTATGTTCGGGGTTCAAATTTCACCACCACGCAAAAAAGCAAAAAAATTAGTTCCACGTATTTGACCCATGAAAAAAGAATAAGGCTCATGTGTAAATAAGCATGCTAAGACATAGCATAATTCAATAATTAAGTGTGATCTCTCTGATAATTTACACTTCCACTTCCAGATGAGATACACACTCCGACACATTGGAAAAGATATTTCTTCAAAAACTATAGACCAATGATATGTGATCATCAACTAAAACAACATTATCACCTTGGTAAGTTTGTTTTTTTGACAGTGTTAATAAGAATTGGCTTTTCTATATATATATACAACAAAAACAGACCCAGTGAAATACCAAATAAGACCCAAGGAGGGTGAGGTGTACGCCAAACCTTATCCCAACCTCATGGAGGTAGAGAGGTTGTTTCTGAAAGACCCTCAACTTAAGTATTGCATCCGCCCACTTGATACTCTATTATTATATTGTAAGCAACCAGCATGACAATATTTCTTTTTGTGATTCGTTACTAATCCCCACATATGTAACAAGTTAATTTTGGCATATGCTATACAAGTCTAAGAGAAACGTGAACTAACACAATAAAACTAAGAGGAAAACGACACATTCATTAATATATGCCAAAGAAAACTTTAGTTTTAGTACGTGACATACATTGTGCTACTCCAACTCCCAATACAATATTCTTTCCCTTTTCATTTATTACGATTTCTCCTCCTTGTAAAGTTGAACGAAAATTGAATCTAGTCAGTTTAAATTATTTAACATTAATGTTATTACTATTGGAGATGGATTCAAAATTTAAATTTTATGGGTATATGTAATAACCTCAAGATAATATTCAATAATAACGGGATTCACAATCCATTATTTATAGATACTTACTGAAGGTTCTGAACAAAAGTTAATGTGTTCACCTGAACGGCTGAACCAGTATATGAAACTCTAGATCTGTCCCTCGTTATTACCTTTCTATATAATATATATAATAGAATTGCTCTATATATGGAGATACTTTTACTTTTCATATTATTTGATTTTTCTCAAAAAAATTGGTCTATGCATACTTTCCAACAATAGAATATCAGAAAGTATTTATAAAAAAGGTAGAATATTTAACAGCATTGAAGAGATTATGTGAATAGTTAAATTTTTGAATTGGCTCATGCCTTTTAAAAAAAAATTGCATTGGCTCATGCTCTAATCACCAGTGTTGTCAAAGGCGCACTTAAGCCCTAAAGCGAGGCTCAAAACGTGTTGAGCGCTTCACCTTGGTTTATGTGTGCTTCAGTGCGTCATCAAGGTTCTAAGACATACTTTTCCTTGTCAATGAGCCTCTGTTGAAGAGGTGACACTAAGCCATTGATATTTCACTTTATCATAAAAAAAAATTCAATTTCTTTGCTCATATATTTGTTATTCATGTTTATAATTTATTAGTCTTGGATTAAATATATATATATTTGTATTTTTTTTCTCCCTTTGCACCTTTTTTCATTAAAGCTCATGCTTTATTTACACTTTGCGCTTAAAGCCCCAGTGGACATTAGAGTTTTTCTCCTTTGATAACATTGCTAATAACTCCAGTCCCAGTTAATTGAAGAAACCAAATTTTTGTATGGTTAATGCTCTAATAACTCTTGTCCTGACTTAGCTTAGCAAAACATAGTGAGCATGACAAGTAGGATCACTTTTTCCTTTTTCCTTTTTTTTGGTTGAACCTAGCATGGAAAATGGATCTTTTCCTATAATCTGGATAAGGGAAACAAAATTACGGATATTTATGACTAAAATACCCTGAAATATCCAGCCAAGCTTATGTATTCCAAGTTCTGAATTGGGATATCTTTTTATTACTTGCTGGGTTGGAACACCTTCAAACTTACCGCCACTACCTCAGACATCTTTCTATGACACCCTACCTGACATCATCATGAGTAAGACTCCCGATATAATAGTAAAAGAAATATGCGTACATAGATCGACTCATCAAGTTTCATTAAAATAGGATTTGTGCTATCTATTGATAAGACTGAATCGGATCGACTCAACTGATATGATAGATAGGATGGCAGTTAGCGTTATATTGATTTAGGCCTTGTCTCCATTTCACTATCTTCCGCTTTCCTTGTATAGTTTGGAAGACAAGACAGAAGACAATGAAATGAATAAAAATATTTAAGTTTATTTTTTTTGTAAGATAAATAATTATATTGACATTTGGGGAAACCCCATGTACAAACCGTATATACCAAAAATAAAAGGACCTACACCAAATTGTGGTTGTCACAAAAGAGATTCAATCCGTAAATAAAGTTATTATCATATGTTTATGCAGGATGGAACGCCCTTAATACTTTTGGCACTTATTATCAATAGTTGACATTTTTTTCTTTGTGATTGTAACAATCAATTCAAGCAACGGAAAGAATCACAGTAGAGCACCCTGAGTGCAAAAGTATCCCCATGCTGCCCAACATTTGAATACATTTTCTCCACTGTCAATAGGTTCAGAAATTCGGTCTTTGCTAGAGAAATGTCTGTAGGAGTTAACTTAACATCTAAATTCAAGACTAACATGTAGGTATCCGTCAGGGCAGCCAGATCTTCAGCTTCTTGACAAACTTAAGATTGCTACAAATGCATAGAAGCAAATTTGAACCTCTTGCTGCTAGGTTCAAAATGCTACTATTCTCCCGGCTACTTTTTGGCTAGTTAAGTCTGCAAAGAAGAACAGGCAAATATAGGATAGGTAAATGGTATTCCTTCTTCCTTTTCTCTCTCACATCCTTCCACGTTTTGTGCCTTGTCAAGAAGTTCAGAAGATCAACTAGCCATGTTCATAGAACTCACTTTACTATTTTTTTGTTTGATACCTTTTTCCATTTAAAACACTAGGCTGGAAAGAATCGAACCCGTGATGTGCGTCTAACCCACACATCATGTGCCGTGTTCTTACCACTTGATAGTTATGCAAATCAAAGAAAGACCAATTTACAATTTTGAATAGCTTGGCAATTGTAAAAGGATCTTGAGCATCCAACCCAAAACCTTAAGCAAAGGAGCAGAATAGCTCAAGACCTTTATAAGCCCATTGGAAGCCTTACACAATCCACGGGGCCGGACAACTATATAACTCAACAGCAATCACAAAATTAGTATTATATCCATAAACAGAGAAACAGCCAACACAAACAATAACAACACTTCAATCAAAATCACTCAGCTAAACAATATAAATCTTCACTATCCAGTTCCCTCTATTTGAACCACTTTCATTCTAGAAAACAAACCTAAACCCTAAAACAGTTCAAGCTGAGCCAAACAAGATACAAAAACAAATCCCCCAAACCTCAAAATAAACCAACCAACAAACAAAAACCAGATAAGAATTCATTTACCATAAGCCTAAAAATGCCTAAAAATTATACCTTTACACAAAAAAAATAATCAAAATTACACAATAGATGCAATCAAGATTAACCCAATTGACCCAATACTCCAAAATAATTGCAGTAATTAAAAAAACTTCGAAAGGCAATAAACTTTACCTGAATACAGAAAAAAACCCTAACTTTGTCTCCAATTTGAAACTTCAAAAGCTCAATTTTTTTGCTTCGTTTTCGCTGTAGATTTCGAATTCCACAAATTGGGTATCAGTAATTTTAGCTTCTGGTTCACTATTTCTCTGAATTTTTTTGAAAAATCCCTGGTGTGTCTCCCGTAAGAACACAGAAATCAAGAAAGGACTAACCTTTCTTCTTCAGCTGTCCTTTTCTTTTTTTTGTTTCTATTTTTAAGTGTACCCTCTTTTTCTCTCTCTTTATTTATCTTTCTTCTTTTTTTTAATATAATACTAACATATTACACCCTTCGTTCCAATTTATGTAACACATTTCAAATTTCAAGATTTAAACAAGACTATCTTTGATCAAAATTCTTTTCATATATCTTTTATTGTTAATTATTGTGAATTGTAATACTTTTTACGTAGTTTACAAATATATATATATATATTTCGTTTCAAAAAAATTTAAAGATGTTGCGAGCAAATTTCCGAATCAAACTTAAATTGTTTGACTTTCAAAAAACAAAGTGTATCACATAAATTGGGACACAGGGAGTAACATATTGTTATAGTAAGTTAGAAAAGTCGTCACTGCATGTTGATACCTTCTTAATTAGAGATTTTGGGTTCAAACTTTAGATATAAAAAAATTCTTAATATGAAGCGCTACCTCCTAAATGAGGCTCTGACCGGCGCGAATCCGGAATATAATGGCTTAATATATTGATAGTTTTTTTTATTTGTCCGTAAATTTTATTTAGATACACAAATTGTGATTTATCTCTGATTGAATATATGAATATACAATTAAGTGTTTTTGTGAGAAACGAACTAGTTATGCAAGATTATATTGTACTATCTTATTAGCTTCATATATTGATAGCCTTTTAAAATTATGAGCAAAATTTTATTTAGACATTTGAATTATGGTTTTTCTCT
Source organism: Solanum chiquidenum (assembly GCA_029582725.1). Taxonomy (NCBI): domain Eukaryota; kingdom Viridiplantae; phylum Streptophyta; class Magnoliopsida; order Solanales; family Solanaceae; genus Solanum; species Solanum chiquidenum. The sequence continues at coordinate 28,959 of JAJOOS010018299.1, read as the reverse complement.
AATTGAGTATTTGATGATAAAATGATTTTATATATTGTAAATTGATGAGTCGATTTGGATTTCCTTGTTCAAATGACGATTGTGTAGATAAGTTAATCACTTAAAATATGTTACCTTCTTTAATTATACGAATTAGTTTCAACAAGTCATCAAACCTCAGACAAGTTTCAATTGGGGATGATGTGTGTAATTAAGCGAGATGACATATTTTAAATGATTAATTTATCTATGTAATATATAATTGAGATTATGTACAAGCATTTTTTCCAGAATTTGAATTGAAAGAGTCAAATAAGAACATTTATCATGTGTTCATTTGCTTGATTAGAACAAATCAGAATTCAAACATCCACATGATATTTATTGAAAAAATTGAGGAGCTGATCATTGTATTAACACCTATATTATTTATTAAAAAAATTCTAAAGTTTCATACATTTTTATTTCATTACAGGTTTTTAGTATTCTTAATTTTAATTTATAACTATTAAAATTATGGAACTTATATTTATCTTTTTGGTAGTTAAACTAAGTGAACCTTGTCTATAAGTCTATAATATGTATACCTTGAGCATTTAGATGGAAGAAAAAATTGTTAATGATGGTACTTTCATGTGGTTTACCTAAACTTAATGAAAAAGAAAGTCAATTTAGCATAATTTGTCAATAATTAGTCAAATTGATGATACTTGTTAGAGAAAAAGATACCAAATAGTCAAAACAATAAAAATGTTTTTTTATATAATCTCTAACAAACAACAATAATATATTCGATTAATTTCATAAGGAAATTCTAAGAAGGAATACATGAATATAATTTTATTCTTATTTTATAAAAATAAAAAAATTATTTTCGATATACTTCATAATCTACATAGTCAAAACTCAAAATAATGGTGATACTTTTTGTCTACATTTCTAACTAGTGGACAAAACATAAGTCATACTTTGCCATCCTTTATGGACTAGTGCTTTAATATATTAATATAAAAATCTTGTAAAAAAATACATTATATTATAATTTTAATACGATTCAATAATATGTAAATTACATTTATTTTATCAACTAATATACCATGCATTTAAGATTTATTGCTATAATATAAAAAATTATTTGTAATTACCTTATAAATAATTTGAGTATGTAACTATTTATATATATAGTTAATATATAAAACTTAACTTTTTCATTATAATATATGTACCTTGTGTTGTGGGATACGCCCACAATTATAGTGCTTCTGTTAATGGCACAAAAAATACCAGTTGTGTGCACGTATAATTAATGTATCAATAATTAATGTATCAATTAATAATCTAAAAAAAAGTACCATAGTATTATTATTTTTTAATGGTAGATAGTACTTATGTCTTAGCAAAATATAGTACTTTTAACTGTGGGAAATGAAATCATTATATATTATATAATAAACAAACCACATAATTAACAGATTAATGTTGTATTCATAAAAAGATTTAGTTATCTTTAATTTGAGATTATTAGATTTTATTAGATTTTATTCTTATTTATTTTATTTTTTTTAAATTTGTTTCAAGTCAAAATAATATAAATAAATTAAAATAGAGAAAATAATAGAACATTGATCACTCGAACTGACGACTTTAGGGTTGTTATTATACAAACCACACAATTAACCAACTAATGTTATATCCATAAAAAGATTCGTCTATCTTTTATTTATGATTATAAGATCTTATTCTTATTTTTTTTATTTTTTTAAATTTATATCAAGTCAAAACAATATAAATAAATTAAAATAGAGAAAATAATAAAACCTTGATCATGAACCAACGACTTTAGAGTTGTAAAAAAAACTTCCAACTCTGGAGGATTTTAATCTTATTTAATATTATATCTCCACAGAAACCTGATGCGATCAAAACCTCAATAATTAAAAGAATTTGAATTATAATAAGGTTTAATTAGTTATATGTGGTCCAAGTTTAACTATTGAAATGCCCATTTGTCTATCAAAGACTTGCATAAAATATTATTGCCATCTTTATTGGGAAGGACACTTACTGTGAGCTTGATAGTTGATTGTATTAAAAATATTTTCTCCCATTTTTTCATATTCGATTAATCAAGAAATATGGAAAAAAAATATCTTAAAAAAAAAACATAACTTACTTAATTGAAACAGAAAAATAAGTTTTGTAAGTAATGTTTCAAGGTTATTGTGTAGATAAAAAAATTCGCGTTGAAAAAATAATAATCAAGAACGGAAAATTATGCAACAATCGTTTTATTGATTTAAAGTGCGAGTATTACAATCTCTATGATTCTGCTGAATTGGCATTTTCGAATATAATTCAAGGGCTCTTGAGCTTTGTTCTTGAATTTTGTCTTGTTCTTGGACTTTAATCTTGGATTTAAGGACCTTTGGAGCTTGTTCTTGAATATTTGATGAACTTGGACTTTAACTTTATCTTAATCTTGATCTTTCTTGAATTTGATCTTGAACTTGATCTTGACTTGAACTTTATTTTGATCTTGACTTGAACTTTATCTTTGTCACGGTCCAGGTCGTCGTGATTGACACTCACACTAACCCTCCAGTGGGAGAACCATTACTACAACCCAAACTAAATAACTTAACCAAAAACTATGCATTTAAAGATACGGAAACAGGTTTAAATGCAGAAACAAAATAAGGAGTTCCCATAAACTCCGTGAATTTAACAAACAACTATCAAAACAATTGCGAAAATATGCCCTAGAACTAAAAGTCAGTGTACCAAAACTCTAACAAAACCATAAGTCTAAAGAAAAAGGGGTACAACCCCGAAAGCTAAAACAACTGAGCATCTAAAGTACTAATCGAAGTTCGAATAAAATGGACTGAGCAAAAGGAGAACTCATGGCAGCCTGGAAAAACTGGCTCACCCTTGAATTCGATTTGATCATTGATCTCCTAGATGAGGTTTATCAATAGCCGCCTGAAGATGCCATGTACTAAAAAAAAAGTGCAAGTGCAGTATCAGTACACAATTTGTAGGATCACACGACTATTCTAGTAAGTGAAACATATCAAGCAGTCACAACATAGTAAACACGCATATACCGAACATATACAATATCAGTTATCATTTAAGGAGCAATGTACCATTTCACAATTTTAATAATACGCATATATGACAAGTCAATGGTCCTCTCATCGAACTCATACCCAAACTGTTAGTGTGCCGGATCGTGACACTCGATCCAAGTTAGTGTATCGGAACGTGACACCCGTTCCAATATGTATGTCGGTACGTGATATCTGATTCTAGTTAGTGTGTCGGAACGTGACACCCGCCCCGTTCAACATGTCACAATTACAATCACAATGTACATTCTCAAAATCATACCATCAAGTGTTGATTCATGGCTTACAAACATTCATCCAACTCATTTGCATTAGGTGGGATCAATAGTGTAACATTAGCATACATACATGCATTACAATGAAGCAAATACTAACATACATCATACAAACATGAAATCAAACCATCACCTACCTCGAAACCAAGCTTGAATCCTCCTAAGATGCTTGATTCTTCCCTTTTAGAATTCTTTTCGCTTGTTCTAGGTCTACAAACAATCAATTCAGTGCGAGGATCAATAATTAAGGTCTATTTTACCCGGATTAAAACAAATCCAATTAACCCAAGACCAACCCATGATCCTAAGGTGCAACTAGGACTTTTCCCCACCATCCAATTCGGTTCAAAATTCCTCCCCCAACAATATATAATCAAGATTTTAAATTCTACGGATCGAAAAATGGATTAGGGGAGTAAAATCCTTACCTTTAGCACCGAAAATAGTGGAAAACTGTTAAGAAATCGTCTGGGGTCGTCTCCTAGCTCTCAAGAACGAAACTTGCAGAAAATAACGCTTTTGGGGTTTATTTCCGACTTAAGTCGCGACTGGCCCGCTATGGTGGCCCCCATCCCGCCACTGCAACCCCGCCCTGGCGAAAATAATCTCACCACAACGGCTTACACGGAGACAGAGAGTCGAAAGTTGAGTTTCAAACCCTCATTTCACAACACACCTTCAACATGACACTTAAGAAACTACCCGTTCACATTAAGATTAGTTTCGAAAGTTCTATTCGCTCGAATTCGCTTCCGTAAAGTCGTACAAGTTCTTTAACGTCTGAGCTATCTACTCGTGTGATCAAATTCATAATTAGATCTCTCATTCATTACCAATTTCGTCCAAATCTAGATTAGGAATTCTCAAATTACTACCAAAAAGTTTTTCGGCCCCAATTTCTTTCCATGTTGGTTTTTCTATAACAACGGGAACATGTCGTTACAATCTTGATCTTGACTTCTAGTTGAATTCAAGGGTTTCAGGCTTGATCTTGAATTCGGTGGCCTTGATCTTGATCATTCTTGAACTTGAATGCCTGAATTCTTCAATTCTTGAACTTGAACACTTGAATTCTCGAATCTTAAACTTGTAGCTTGTAGAGAAATTTGCGGATTTTGATCCACGTTTTCTCTAGCTTGAGGACCCTTATTAATAGTTTTAAAATAGAGGAGTTGTGTTTAGAAGAGGACTCCCTTCGGCAAATCAGATTTAAGTAACATGACATATAGACTTTACGGAGCTGGTTTTAATTAAATTCATATTTATTGAATTTAAATAACTAACTCAATTATATTAATTCATAATATTTATTTGGACTAATATATTCATAAATTTAATATAATTCGAATCATTTGATAAATTTATATTTAATAAATTTTAAATGATTAGAAATGCCCATGCTTCAAGTCTTGTCGAAGTACACACTTGTTATGATTGAAGACAAGGTTTGAAGTATCTAGTAAATTACACACACATGCTTATTTCAACATTGCAGCTCAAAAATGTCAATTCCATTCCATCGAGTGGATAGTTTTGTTCTTTGGTCACAAATAAATGTACTGAACAAAATGAAATATTCCCTCTATTATAAATTTGGTCAGCTGCATGTGATTTATTACTTTATGGGCCATATACATAAATTAAGGGAAAAGGGTAAAAAATGCTCTTAAACCATAGAAAAGGAACAAAAATGTCCTTTTAGTGGCAATAAATTAACCTTTTCGCGGCGATGGAAGTTGCCACTAATAATGACTTAAGGCGACAAATTAAACTTTTGGTAGCGACGAATATTGCTACTAATAATGATTTTTAGTGGCAATAAATTAACTTTTTCGCTGCGACAAAAGTTGCCACTAAAACGACTTTTAGTGGCGACAAATTAACCTTTTCGCGGCGATGGAAGTTGCCACTAATAATGACTTTTAGTGGCGACAAATTAGCCTTTTGGTAGCGACTAAAGTTGCCACTAATAATGACTTTTAGTGGCGACAAATTAAAATTTTGGCGGCGATTAAGGTTGCCATTAATACAGACTTTCAGTGGCGACATATTAACCTTTTGGCGGCGACTAAAGGTGCCACTAAGATGGATACGCATCCCCGCCCTAAGAAAGGTAACTTTATGATATCCTTAAGGTGAAAAAAGGATGGATAACTGATGGACTGTTACTTTAGGATCCAAGCCTAACATTTCTTTATTCCCTATATTCTTTGAGTAAATTCACATAAGCGATTTCTCCATCAACTTCTAGAAAGATACTCAAGTAAGTTGACCTTGGGTCTTCATCAGTGCTAAGAGTAACTTCTTTTAAGGGATCTACTGTGGTCTTCTCCTTCTTCAAGTTCTGGTGGAGCATCTCCAACATCTTCCTCTTCTAGAGGATCATTGTCATTGATAGATATATGACAACATCAAACAATATTTTCCAACTCTTTATCAATCTTTGTTTGAGGTAAGGAATCGTACACATTCTGGATTGTAACATGATATGAGGAGCCTACACTTTCTTCATCTTCCTCACGCTCCTTGGTGTAAACCACAATGTGAGTCTTTGCCTTTAGTTCCTCTTTACAAGAAACCACAAGTTTCACTCGTCGCCTCATTCTAGAAGGAATCAAACTTTTGAAATCCATTTGGATCATAGATGAAGCAAGCGTTGTCACTTTTAGGTAACTTCTCCGATGCTTATTATTTTTCTTCTTCAATGGACCTAATCTCTCGAACACAATAGTTTTTGCAGTCGATTTTTCAAGTCGATCAAAGATGGAAGGCTTTTTATTTGGAGCAGTGATATCATCTTCAACGGTTATATGATTATTGCTTTCCCTTTTTATGGAAATGTGAATTGGCGGCGGTTGGCTATAGCCTAGGCCTTCACGTGCTTGCCTTGTTGTATGTGTATACTTAAAAGAAATAAAATATTTTAGACGGTTAACTTAACTACCTAATATACGAAGGAGAACACATGCAAAAGAATTTTCAAAATCTGAACCAACACTGTGTTTAATTGAAGCATGGCTCAGTTCGAGTGTCATAATGGAATGATTGTTATAAATTAAGCCTATGAATGTCTTTGAGATAATTTTTTGGTTTATTTATCAAACATTAGAAAATAAGTAAGAAACTAACTTGTTTCCGAGAGATAAGGCTTATTCCTCATCATGCATACTTTTTGCTTATAAAATACATATTTGCCACAAGAATTTTAACCAAAGTAAATTTCATGAATGAATAATGCAAGTAATATTTTGCTTTTCTAAAGAATTAAGCTAGAACAACACTTAAAATCTATGATTGTATACAAGAAAAATCTATAAATAAAACAAAAAATTTATTAGTGAATTTTCTTCTTAAAATCATCATTTACAAAAAAAAATAAGGATGTATTTTTCGGCAATATATCCTCAAGAAGCAGTTCTCCATTGTAGCTCAATTTGAAGTCTACCATTTTTTGAGTCAATGAGATGATATCTCTCATTAATTCTCTTGTTGTTAATAACATCAGCAAGGTATACATCCACATAACCCAAAGTTTCCTATAAAATTAAAAAGATAGATCAACATATGTTATAACATGTAAATAAAATAAATAGTTTAACTTCTTTGCACTGACAATATAAAAGAAAGTTAGCCAATAAGGACTAGTTGCACTAAGTCAGAGGCGACCGGATTTTTAGTTTATAGGTTTTGTATTACAATTCTTTTTACTTAATGGGTTTTGAATAAATTATTTATACGTATTCAATAAAAAAAATTAACACAAACACAAAATTTAAGTCAAAATTATTGGGTTCTGCCAAATTCATAGCACGATGAAGCCACTAGCTTTTGCTAAGACCCTATATTTCTATTATGAAATCTATTAGATATGTATAAATGTCTAATTGCGAAAACATTAACTAAAACAAGCTATGAATTCGATAGCAAATTCATAACTCATAAATTTCAAATTCTGGTTCCGCCTTTAATGGTTACGAGTTTTTGGAATCTTAGGTTTGCTAAAGAATTTGATGCATATGTTGCTTGGACTCTTCAAACATGTCACCACACTAGATCAAATCCTTAAAAAAATGCATTACTTTTAGAGAATCCGACATACACCGATCAACATATTTGAAGAGTTTGAGTTGAGAGTTAAATGTACCTTGGGATGTCTTAGACCCATTCTTTTAGAAGTACTAACAACTTCTACATGAATCCTATCATTTACTGGTGGCTCCTCAAGCACAAACTGAAACTCTTCTTCCCACCTTGGATCTCTATTTTTCTTTACTACCTGTGGAAGGTTTAGGGGAAAATAAAATGAATCAAGGATTAATGAAAGAAAAATTCACTTTAAACCAACAATTATAAAACACATTATTCACTTTACAACATGAAAAGTTAATTGAGAGAAACAAAGTTGGTTAATCACAATGCAATTAAGTGCTTACATAGCGGCGGGAGCTTAGTGCATCTAACTGTCCTTTTTTCTTTTTAAATTTTATGTATTTATCTCTATAATATAACTATCTTTCCTATTGTGCAATAACAACAACAATAACATACCCAGTATAGTCTCACAAGTGGAGTCTGGGAGGGTAGAGTGTACGCAAACCTTACCTCTACCTTGGTAGGTAGAGAAATTGTTTACGATAGACCCTCAGCTCAAGGAATGTTTCCTATGATACATGGTAAAAAATACCTTAGTTCTTTTCTCTTCTCCTCTGAAGAGCATACGAACGGATGGATTCGTGTGGTGCTTCCCTTCGAGATCTTGACCTTCATGTACAATAACTACAAGCATTCCTCCCCCATCAGGTGTTCCATCAGGAGCCTTCTCTACCGTGTTTGATTCATCAGCGCCATTTGCAAGCTCCTCGTCGTTGAAAGCCTTGTACATCACTTCAAGAACAAGCTGTCCTCTTGCCTTTTCGTTTTGAACATCGTCTGGTTTTAAGTTTTTTAGAAGTTCTAGTGTCAATACTTTTGATTCATCTGGAATAAGATCTTTCAATGGAACAATATTCACTCCCATTTTTTCATGTGATCCCACCTAATACAATAACAAAACACACGTATTAAAGAAATGATCAACGATAGAGGATAACTTTGATCGATCAGGAACAATACGTGTACCTGCTCCCAGTCGTAAACAGAGAACTTTAAAACTTGAGTTTCTGGATCCTTAACCACGAAACTGAACTCCTCGTTCCATTCGGGGTTCAAGTTTTTGTGTTTTACTGTTGTTTTCTTTGTTGAAGGTTTTTCATTGACAATTTTTAGTTTAACATAAGGGTCTGAGAGCCCCAAAAGATCTGTCTTTTTAAGCTTCATTGCCTTCACAACTGTCACATTAAGAATTCCAACCGGCCTCTTCATTGCTCTGTACTCGAAAGAACGATATATAGTTTAGTTATTAAGAAATGACACGAAATTGATCGAACTTCCAAACAAGTTTATCATAAGAGAATAAAAGAACTTACTTTGAAGGATCTAATATTTGGACTTCTAGTGTTTTTGGCCATAGATACATACTCGCAACCTGATCTTTGATAATTTCCTGAAAATTTTAAAAAAGTTAAGTGACTTGAGGGTAAACCCGCTCCTGTGCAATTGCTCTCAAATCACACAGGAGAGATAAACTGCACATGGTAAGCCCTGTGTGACGAGCTCGACCTGGAAGGCCAACCCCATGTTGTTGCAGACTAGGGGTTTTTGAACTTGAGACTTTCATTATGAAAGATATATATATGCAAGGAAGATATAGAAGAACAAGGGAACATACTTGAACAAATCTGTATAGGCCGGGAATGGACATTGCATCTGCTCCGAGAAGTTTTAGTCCAAAATCAACATGAGGCTGCAAGTAGATTAGACCAGAGACGGATTCAAGATTTGAACTTGATAGGTTCAACTTCACGGTTGAGATATTGTCATTTCTAAATGGATGTGCACAATCTCAAAGGGAGATGAAAATTTGTGCAAAAGTTTCGAGGAACGAGAGTTGATTAACCCTTCTAGTGATATTGAGTAAGTTTTGGTGAATGAACACTCACCTTCTCCATAAGAGAAACATATATCTTCGCGAAACATGGAAAGGTCGGAACCAGTGGCTTCAAGGTGATTCGAGGAGAAGCAAATATTTGCAAGTCAATCACCTGAGACAATCTCAAGTGTCATAGCAGTTAAATGACAGAAAGTGTGTTTCTTCTAACAGAGTTCTCAGAACTAGAACAACACACGAATTATTATTTTTCGAGACCTTAACATCTCACCTTCTTTGTTGCTTCGCGTTTTAGTTATGTTGGGAATAATTACCTGAGCAGTGGCTTTCAACCCAAATGCCTTTACTGCAACAGTGATGTTCGGATTAGCTGCCCACTTAATGACTGGTTCCATTATCAGCTCTTTCTCCTCGGTGATATACACCTTCATTCCTGGCATAGTTCAACAGATTATTCATACGAAACATGTTATATATATGCGCGGAAGAATATAAAGTGTATAAAGTAAAGAAAATGATCTATAAGCAGGACAAGCAGAGTAATAAGACTCTCGATGATTGACACTAAATATTAGTCTTAGATAGTCACATTCTTGATTTGATTCTAAGTTATATTGCTCGGATCCTCCAAAAAAAGGTATGCACCAGAGTCGTACAACATGGGGGCTGCAATATTTTTGAAGGATCCAAGCAACATAGAATCTAAAGTCCTTTAGGCAGTACGTCCAAATTAAGTTAAAGATCAAGAAACTAACCTGGAAATGTAGGTGGCAGGGTGCCTAAGGTAAATGACTGAAATTCTACAGACTCAATTTTGTACTGCGGAATCTGCTCAGCTATGATGGGATCTACTATACCTTTTGCTGTTTTACAAATAGCCTGAAAATCTCGAGTGTCAGTAATATACGTCTCAATAAAAGTGAAAACGCGTAACTTGCTATACAAGTAAATTAAACATTACCTTGTCTAAATAAGGCCACATGAGTTCAATCATTTTATTAAGCCAATCAAGCTGCACAAATGCAGTTAGAACAAAAGGTTGTTATGTAAAGAAAGATCTCCATCTAAAGTTTTCGCGTAAGTAGATATGACATGACAACATACGCGTTCATAATCTGGATTTTTAACCCAAAGTGGTATCTCGGGGAGTAATCGTTGCAGACTTTCAGTATCTTGCTCGGCCAAGGGCCGAATATCAGGATGCTGAAAAGAGTAAAAGAACCAAATAAGATGATTTTTCGTCTAAAACGTCTACTTAGGGGATTCCAGAAAACGTAAAGATATCACACACAGATTCAATATTTTACATATACATAATAACAACAATTATAGTAATACTTTTTTCTGCACAGTGCAATTTTTCGACACTATACATCCATACATATACATACAGAGCGCGAAAATCTTAAGGAGAAAGAAGAAAAAGACCTTAACATCAGTTGGTAGAACGTAGATGAATATGAAATAACCGATCACAAGTCCAATGACGATCCCCATTCCAAATCCGAATAATCCCAATATACTGCTTATGAAACCCATCCTAACAAATCTTCTACAACAAAACAAATCAATCAAAGCAAAGGTCACGAGTTCGATCCATACAAACAACCTCTTTCAGAAATGCAGACTAGACCCTTATAGTCCGACCCTTAACAAATTACGAGAATGAAATTAAAATCTCACCAAGAAAGATCAGAGAAACTGAGGTTGCAGATTTCTGAGAAAAATTATAAACATGAAAAATATTACTAACATTATTAGATTCAAAGCAACAAATTAGAGAAAAAAAAATATTACTATTAATTAATGGGTGCAAAAAATGGACCCCTTGAAAAGTCAGTGTAGATCACAGATGTAACGGTTTTTAGGAGGGAAGAAAATTTATTGGTATTCCAAACATGTCGGTAACGCTTTAATTTTTAATCTAATTAATTCCCTTTGGACTGAAAAAAAACCATAAATTCCATATGAATAGATTTATGTTTGTCAATAAATGATATTACTACATTTGTCTTAAAAACAATGAACTATTGTGGGACTATGAGTACATGCATAGTATCTACTTTTTATAAAAATAAATAAATTATTAACCGTGGTATCCATTCAACTTGCACGCATGTAACAAAACTTCGGAGAAGAAATCTGTTAGTGTATTATATATCATGGTTTAGAATCACTTCATCAATTACTAGACCACACACTCTTAGCTGCTCAATACATCTACTTTTTAAAATGTAAATTTAGATAATTGATTAATTTTAAACAAAATGAAAAAAAAATCGATATATATATAAATTTGCCTGAAAAATAAGTCCAATCAACCTATACATTAGTATGCGGAAACTCTCACTGATATCGCTTGACTATAAATCTTGATGAGAAAACGAGTATTTTGCTTCGTTGCCATTATCTTTCTTCATTCGGCATTTTATATTCTAAATAAATCATTGGCAATTCCAATGAACGTTGAAATAGTAGTCATGTTTTAATTTTTATCGTAATCGATCGAATCTCTTGAATATTCTTATTGGAGAGACAGGCGGGGAATAAATGGCTCAAAATGATATATATATATATAGAAGAGCGTAATATATGACTAACTCATACTCGAACTAAGTACTATTTCACCTCAAATCCAAAAAGATATTTTATGATTTATTGATGTGAATGCATAAGAAAACAATTGTAATTAACTTAACAATCCAATAGATGAATGAAAACAAAAAAAAATAAAAAAAAATCGAAAGTATCCAATTGAAATACTTTATTAGGTATCGAGGTGTTCAATTGGAACATGACTTAGCCTAGCTTGGTGTGTAAAAAATTTGGTGTTATCCATCAAGATTTATGAACAATTTGTTGTAGAGTTACAACACAATGTGCACAACTTATTTAAATGAGATCAAAACTTAAATAGTGATACCAAAATATCTAGTTGTATAAAAAAAAATGCCCTAGGGCCTAGTCTCCACTACCAAACAACTAAAAAAAAGAAATCAATATCCACTTGAAGATGGAAACAACAGAGAACACTGTGCTTGAACATGATACAACAACATGGCAGGCCGTTTGGTCCACTGGCCTATTGTTTGAGTCCCTGAGGTGATTGATTACATAGACATATAATGATGTGATCATATTTGTGGGGAAAACTTATGGTCAGCTTACTCAGTCCCATAGCCATATCGAACACTTCAGTTTCAGCTCGAAAAATATCTTTTAATGGTCAAACAAAGTAAGTACATTTCGAAAATTAGTAAATACACATTTCTTTTTATATATACACTCCACAACCAACTGGCAATTCAGTAATAAGAATTCAAGTGAAACAGGACCAGAAATCACGCATTCTCCCTCCGTTAGGGTAAATAATAGCTTACTGTAAAAAGGAGAATTTTACATTGAATCACCTAGTAGTAAATTGTTGTATTTATTGCTGATAGAATAATTGATGGGCAGCGGGTACTGCAGAAGACTCATTTGGTAGTTTCAGATCCACTAAATCCTTTGCTTTCAGGGCTTAGACAATGTATTTAGCATATCAAATTTGAAAGACACCACAAGAAACATGAAAGTATCACACCTTAATTGGACTGTATTTCTCACCCATTAGCCCTCCTTTTTGTTTCTGAAATTGAACGTAACGCAATGTGCTGGAGAAGAAAGCGTCTGAAGCTTTATCTGGGGTTGTGGTGTCACTCTGCATCTCAGTTTTAATCAACTCTATAAGGCTCTGAATTGCAGAAGATGTTATTTGAGGGTTCCCCTTCTCAAAAAAGTAGAGGTACCTGAGCCCAGAAATGGATTCAATATAATGGCTACAATCTAGAACCCAAATTTCACTCGAAAACATTAATGTTCTGAATACTAACTTGTTAAGTATTTCAACAAAAAGAGTGACAGGTCCACTGCTACCCCTTGTAACATTTGCTTGTTGTTGTGCTGCATTAGCAATCCGTAATGAACGCTTTAGGCAAAGCAAGACCCTATCATAACCCAAAGACAGCAAATCATATATTTCAGGGTAACCAAGTAAAAGAGAAATACATCAAAAACAAAATGCAAGACTTCAACTCTTGAATGATAAAAGCTACGGGGAAGACAAGTTCAAGCCTTGTTAGAAGATGCATCAATTGAAAATGAGAAATTTGAGGAACACTCTTGCCAACCTTTCTCCATCCTTAATACCATCTTGATCGTCAACCCAAAATAGATGTGAACAAGCGTAAACTGCTCTACATTGATCAGGTTTCTTTAGGAGTTTTGCTGAATACTATACATTAAAAAAGGTATTCCCATTGTTAGAAAACAAATAAAGAGATAGACAGATCAGAAGAGATTAGAGGTAGAAATTACCCCTGTGGCCTTATGAGTTAAGGTATCCCTGTTCTCAACACCAAACACAGTCATCTTTTGAAGAGTTCCGATTATCAAGTGTATTGCAGTCACTTGCGCTTTAGAATCCTAATACCAAGTGCAAGAAGTTTAAGCAGAACTTTGAGCAGATGAAGAGGTAAATGGAAGAAGAATATAATATCAAACACATTGTTTACAGGTGAGCAATTACCGCAACTTCTTCTTCATATAGTACGAAAGCTTGTGTAAAAAATTCATATGCAATCGGTTCAAGTTCACAATCATTGGCAGCCTGAGGAACAAAAGCAAGTTTCAGAAATAAATAAAACACTAATGGATCGAGTAAATTTCTGTTGCTACCTAATGATAGTGAAGAAACTTAAGATTTCACACGACAAAAATAAAAAGGATGCACTTGCACACATGAATAGATCACAGGCACTTCTGGAAGGCATATCTTACTGCATAGGAAAACAATTTCCTAGGGCATCCTAAAGATTTCACTAGGTAATTCTCCTGCTATATTTGGAAACTTGAGCTGATTCCGAGGGCATAAGTGAAATTTTAAAAAGGACATAAGAGAGATATGAAAATAGGTCTATCCATCAACACCTTTCGCTCTAAATGTGCTCCTGAGCATTTCGCCATGATTGTCTTGATCTTTCAATCACCTCCAATCCTCCCAGTGAAGGATTTGAGCCTAAAAGCTGATAATCATCTTAGGGCATAATTTAGGATTTTGTGGAGATATGTTTTGGTAAGTAAAAAAATAGAATAGCTCCTTAAAATCCTAAATTATGCCCTAAGGAGATATTCCATTATATATAATCAGATATTTGTGTGTTGGATGTCTGAAAAATCTTGTAAATGTTGGACAGATACTAAAACTGGAACAGTCTTTCATTTTAGTCTAAGCTCAGTCATTGAAGGCAAATTGAAAGGTTTGTCTTTCAGATTTTCACAAACCCTTCATTTCTGTTGGGTAAAATATTCATCTAGTTTGGTATCTGTTGTTTGTTACATATATTTTTGACTTACAATACTGAAATTCAGAGCACAAACCTACCCATCTTTTAAGAATATATAGAGGCTGAGAGTTTGTAAAAGTTTATGTTTTTAAATTGCTTTCTAATTGAAGTAGTTGTACTGGACATCAATAGTAAATAGATGGAAAAAAATAATCTACACTTTTAGGAAGTAATTTACTTATTGGCTTCTTAAAGGGGTTTCTAATATAATGCACAGCATCTCCAGGGGAAAAAAAATCAACCGTTCACCTCTGCACACTGCAAGTACAACCGCAATGCCAATTCTGGCGATGGAACTGATGAAAGAGCCTCGATAATCTGCAACATGATTAGCTCAATCAGCAAACTGAAGCACACAAGGGCTTATCTGATAGTTAATAGATAAATGACAGGAATCAAATGGAGGTAATCGTATCCTAATACCATGAATGAAACTGAGCACACCACAAACCAGTGTGCTCAAAAGATCAAGAAAGTTTTAACCCTGAAGATCACCAATATGGAGGAGTGGAGTGAAGATGATACTACAAGTCTGCAGTCATGCCTTAAAATATCTTCTCTCAGAAGACAAAAAAAAAAGAAGCACTCCAATGTACTGCATCTCACCAGTACAGAGATCATCAAGGAGAGGACTTTTTGTGTCACATCTCATAACCATGGTGAGAAATAAAATCAACAACAAATCAAAATCAAAGGATACAAAAAGAATATCACACACTGATTTTAACGACAATTACAAGACACCATATCCAAGAGCTGATATTACCTCATTCAATAACTTAAAAATTTTCTTTGGTGTAGCTGGAACCTCTTCCCCCGCCATATCTCCATCCTGACCTTGCAATCTCCTAACCAACTTCCATTTGATTGAGAAAGTATTTCAGAATTATGAATCCTGAAATTTCAGGAGAGGTGGAAAGAAAAAAATAGCATGGTACAAATTTTACGTAAGCATTTGAAATATTCAACTATATGTGGAGTCTCCAGATTCCATTACAGGTATAAGGTTTGTAGAAAAAGCCATTATCTTTCATAAGGAATAAATAGACTAAAAGAACTTCAGAAACTCACGGACTGGAGGGGAACGGGCCAATGATCAGTATCCTGCTTCAGTCATACATCTTGCACATTCTATAACAGTTCTTACAGATTCAATGTCTCCATCTAATTCCAATATGTAGAGAATTTTTTTTGCAAGTATGCTGTATGACAGAATGAGAGAGAGAGAAGAGGATACTGGCCAATGGATGCTAATTGCTATAGAGTTAATGTCAGAAGGTCATGGGATTCTACTAATTACCTTTTTCCTTATAGAGTTAATGTCAGAAGGTCATGGGATTCTACTAAATGCAACTAAGTAAAGACATCAGCATAGTCAAAAACAACCAAAAGGGGAGAGAGAGAGCGTAAGTGCTGAAAACAACAAACCTTCAGTGCAGAAAAGGCTAGAGAAGGAACTGTAAAAGTTAGGCGCTTTGGACCTCCAGCCATTATATGCTTCCTAACAGTGCATATTATCTGATTTGCAACAACAAAGAGTTAAAAATATTATGGGCATAAATTTGGGGTATTCAAACTATACTTTTTTATTAAATCAATTTGTTAACCATTATTGGTGTTCGGTTATTATATGAGAAAATCGCTTCAAGAATTGATAACCACATAGTATTAGTATGATGAACTGACTGTTATCTAAGGAGCTGAGTAGAAGCACAATCAATAGTGCTAAGTATGAACCAACAAACTCTACTTGTGAACCTCGAGCAAGTCCATGTTCTCCAAACTGTTTGTCCTTGATCCTACTATGTAGAATATTCTATCTAATCAAGCTGGAACAAATCTAAGTACGCCACAGCACCAATAATTTCCATTGTCACATCCTTTCCGAACTTAAAACATATACCATGATAGCATCCCCTTATGAAACACCACTAGTCCAGTATCATAATCATGCCAGTCTGGTTATTCAAATATTAAAAGAAGAAAAGAAATGTGAAAACTGTGTATTGCTATATACTATGCAAGATAGGTTTTTTTTTTAAAAGAAAAAAGTAGATTTTTAAGATGGAAGTTTATGATGGAACTCTCTTAATTACACCGATTCTTTTACCATTTGATGAAAGGTATAGCCCTTCTAACAATTCCTCTCAACTCAAGCTTCCATCAACCTTCAGCACTTGTCCATCCATCTAGAGTAAAATGAATATTTTGTAGACAAATGAATAACATCAAGTGGCATATTGCAAAACACACTCTTCTTTCAATACTGACTGTTCAGTTTCTTTATCGAAATCAAACAACATACAATTTTATTAGTGTTTCTCTAATGGCGATAAAGGCAGCATTCAGACAGTATACCACAAGCAAATAACTCGGTTTATTGGATCATTTCTAAAACTAAAAAAGAACTAAATGAAGCAATGATCTTGTGTTGACTCCAAAATAAATAAATGAAGCACCCATCTTAAAGAGGTCTGCTAGTGCAAATACCTAAAGGTGATCACTAATAATTTCTTATACAAACTTCTCCATTAAGTCAATTACCTTTAACATTTCCTCAGGCTCATCGTTGTACAGCACGTGTATAAGGCGAGCAACAGAATTCTGTTCCTCCTTGAAATCCTCCTCATCAAGCTTATGGCCAAAACCACAACAAAAAGGAAAAGAAGTCATTCCACTGGTAGAAACTATCCGGAAAATCTCACATATATGAGTACTGAATAAAAGTCAAAGAAAAAGGAAGTCATCAATAGTGCCAGAACATAATATAACAAATTCAGGAATTGAAGAATCAAAATTGATAATTTATCTGTAAACCTCATCCGTGGCAGTTCCATCCAATTCCTTGATAAGCCCTTTTATCAATTCAAACAAAACCTCGACCTGGAAAAATATGTAAATCAATTAAAGGAAGAATTAAATTATTCAAACTAGTGATCAATCACTACAGATCGCAGATTATACCTTGTCAGCAGTTGAGACACAGGTGTCATTCTTCATGATGCTCTCAATGATTATTGTTGCCATGATCTTGTTTGTTCCAGCATCAAGGTGATCCATGACTCGTGGATAATTTGAAAGAGTTAGAACTGTCACAATGTCAGTGTATTTCTCCAAGGGTGCACTCAGGAGAGCAACAACTTGTTTTGTCGCTTTACTATCCTCAAGCTTGGCTTTACCAGAAAGTTTCTTGACACATGCTCCCTACCAACAATCAGCAAAGCAAATCAAGAGAAATGTCATCTGATACATCTCCCCTCTTTAGCTAACAACTCTGCTGGGATTTGCTAGCCTGTTTAACACTCCTACCAACCACTAAGAATCCATGCTCATACAGAAATTGATCAAAGAAACAACCTGTCTCAGAATCCATGCCCACACAGAAATTGATCAAAGAGACAACTATCCTCCTCTTACCAAAAACGGTGAACACAGTTTACGCATCAACTGGCTACATAGAGCTTAGAGAATAAAGACAGCAATTTCTGTGTCACAACCTATTTGGTTACCAAATTGACAAGTACATACCAGTATTTGATCCACGTAGTCTAGTCGATCAGGATGAACACGGAGAGTGAAGGTCAGAAGAGATACATACAAAGAAATGGCTCCAACAACTGGCATATCAACTTGTGCTTCAATGACCTGCATATAAAGGAACCCATTGAATATTTAGAAGGCTAACATCAGGTGCTCTAAATCATAAATCCTGCTAAAAACTGAAGTTTGTTCATAAATAAGAGTCCAATTACAAGTTACAAAACTAGATAATCCAAATATATGTCTGGAACAATGTAATCACCCTTTACATGCAGGCTGACCTTGCACTTAACAAGTACATCCCCTAGAAACTCTAAGTACGCCACCTAGTAAATTTGGTTCTGGAATCGACATAAAACATCAGGATTTACCTTCCCGATGGCACTGCTTAGCTTGGCAAATGCTTCAACTTGAAGAAAGTCAGGTAACACCTAAATAATCAAAACAATTACACCTAGATTGGAGAAGAAATCAAGAAAATCTCAAGTCAGAAGCCGTTAAACAGTTATTTACTTACTTCGGGACTTGAATCAGCATAGTTCGACAATCTCTCCATCAACCGTGACAGCACAGTCTTAACGTCAACAGCAGGCTAAATAAAGAAAATGAAATATAAAGGTATATTTTCAATTTTCTCATGGAACTTAATATAGTAACATAATGCCGCTATTGTGGATAGTTCTTCTCCTGTTTGGGAGATGGGATAGTTGAGCAAGGGGCAGATAACATATAAGTATCCACATGCTACTACAAAATCAATCACCATAAGATTTGAACAAATTGTTAAAACTACAAGTTTAAGCTCCATACTTAAAGAACACTCCAAACGTTGTAGATCACAGAAACACTAATTGTACATCCACACACTCTCATCCAAGAAGAAAAAATTAGGCGGAAAACTACAGCAGTATGCCAACGTAATACAGTTATTCCAGTTAATCTAGTGAATGAGGAACTTATCAAGTCCACTTAACATAGAGGAAAAGAAGCGGGAAAAAACCCTACTCTCTCCCTCCCCTTTCCCCTGCTCTGTCAAGACAAATAAGAGCACCTGGAAAACATTAAATAAAAAAACAAGTTTGAGCCACTAGCATTCACCAGGTATATGATCTTATTCTTCTTCACAACAGGAAAAGATTTGGAAGGCAGTCAAATAGGCTGTCTATTTCTGTGTTTCTTTTTTCATTTCCTTTTTGTTTGGAAAAGGTAATACTTGTATCTATAAACAGCACAACGTTAGTGCTGGGATTTCCTTTAGTTAGATATGTTTTAGATATACAGTTTGCATTTGAGAAAAGAAGGATATGAAGATGCAAGGAAGAGGAGTAGACAAAGGACAGGACAAACAAACTTATCCTGCCAAAGAAGTTGGGTACTCGTATATTTTTGGTTACTTACTTGGAGTTGCGGACAAGCACCCAATAAAGTCTCAAGTGTCTGCAAGTGGTACTCATCTGGAAAGACCTGAATTATGCAGTCCATCAAATAATATTGGGCAATCTCATCCTTACAATTGACAACCTGTGGAAACATTTAGCTGCATCTTTAGAGATGGGATAATTGCTACAAACAAATGAGAGAGTCTTATATTCCATATCCAGAAAAGGGTTTATCATGTTGATATTTACCTGCTCCAATACTCTGGGCAGAACCACATCTTTATACATTTCAAGATCAACACCCTCTATCTGACTAAGAACGTGCAAATTCTTCCCAACCTAAAATATGACAGGTACAGCTGAATAACGTATTTCTGAACCAAGCCATAAGGCTCTTGCAAGAAGAATATAAATGATTAAGCCATTGATATTACAAGATCGCGAAGCTCGCTCCTTTCTTTATCCAGCTTCTCTTTCAACCTGACAGGTCCCTGCAGACCATAAAGCGCGAAGAATGCCTCAACTCAGGATCACCAAAGCAAATGAATGTATCACAAGCACTATAACACCTGCATGGCCAAAACATGCCTTCATGACTCATTTTACCTTCCTGGCATGCAAATGCACAGATGCCATGCAAGTCCAAAGTAAAAGCAAAGTAAAAGTTCAGAAGATCCTAACGTACATTATGCTGCATTCTAACCCAAAGCTTATTCATCTCTGTGAAGTTCTGCAGCACAAAATCTACAGCATCCATGACAGTATCACCTTCTCTGCATAAAGAACAGGGTGAAGCATCTCAGAAGATCATCCCCCTAGGTCAAACTAGAAAATGAAAAGAAAATACTTAATTGAACAAAAGACGGGGATCTACAGATGGAAACAACACATTGGGTCTCCCTGTATACTTAAATAGGTACATCAAAACATATAATAACTAATGTGTGTTTCAAGCAAGTGAATAAAAATGTACTTATGCAGAACTGATGTGATATAAGTGCAACTTAATCATCACGTAATTCAAGTAGTAATCAATAGCTTTACCCTTCATACTCAGAACCAAGGTCGGGCAATTTATCTCTGCTAATTTGAGCAAGATAACTCCTCAAGAAGAGCCCACGTGTAGGATGCTGAATACCACGACACATTTCAACAAGATCCTTGAGAATATCCTTAGCAGGAACCTCTTTTGATTTTATGTAAACAGATCCTACTGTACATAGGAGATACCTGAAATATTACATGATAAACATCCATCAGACATCTGATTCTTCAGGAACAGCAAGGGCTTACGAGAAACGGAGACGACAATAATACACAGGAAACAAAGATCAAGGTAAAGAAGCAAAATCAAGCAGCTATTACTCGACTCCAAAAACAGAAGTTTTGCTAGAAGTTTACGATGCCCTAGACTGACCATGCAGAGTGCTTTCGAGGAGATTAAGACCTATCTTTTTTATTCTTCGGTTTTGGTACTTTTTTTTATTAAGGTTTTTCTCGAGTGCATACTTTTCTGTCATATATGCATGCAATAGACTCAGTTTTCGCTACTTGCATGAAGGACACTCTTTCATGGGAACTAAAGGTACTTAAGAATGTTGCCTCACAACTTCTCTTAGGAAAAATCTCTGGCTTCTCTGGTAAGCATTTCTCCTATTTCTTTGTTTTTGATAGGTGAGTATAAAATATTTTTATCTTAAAAAAAAAAAAAAAAAATCTATCCGAGCCTATCTCTTTTTTGTTAAAGTTGACCATAGTGAGTAAATGCACACAGGGAGGCGGACGTGAACCCAACAACTTTTTCCCAGACCCTACGTAATTAAGTATTAAGAATTAAGAAATCCACTAAATATCTATAAACATTTGATTGCAAACACAGTTATTAATGATTATTAACTTGAGGTCATTGAAGGAACCCATAAACTTCCAATTCTGGATCCATCTCTGTGCACACAATATTCCTACTAAACTCGGTGAGCAGAGACTGTGCTTATGTTATAAGAGGTATCCATTGGTTTCACATCCTATCCGGCACTACCCTCATGCATAGTCGAAGGCCATCAACTCTATGAGAAATTGAACATTCTCAATAACACTAAGTACACCAACAAAGATAAAAACACATGAAAGAAGAACAAATTTGAAGTTATCCCATGAAATTTCAAGTGGAGCATAAAAATCATATTTGGATAACCAAATTTACTTCTTAACTACGTTCACTAATTTGCTTGATTCTAAGATACTAGTAATTACTAAACAATATAAGTAGCCAATTAGCACACAACGAAGCCTAACAACTGAGAATTTTAACACATGAACTTCATTTGAGACTTACAATCGAGGCAATATATTTCCAGCATGTTGAACAAGTTCATATAAGTCAATAACTGAACAACCATGTCTATCTTCTTCTCTGAAGAACATCTCCAGCTTCCTCAATTCATCAAATGCTCGCATATCTACCACAAAGAGCACAAAAACCTGAGAACAAACATGACATAACAAACAAAAACACTTCCTCTGTTCCAAGATGTTTGGCACATCTTGCTTTCCGACATTTAAACTACGTAAAGTCGTAAACTAACTGACATTTTAGTTTTCTCATCATCTTGATACAGGGAGAATTGCAACTTAAGCAACTTTTCTTTTAGTACCAAAATATCTAAGTTTTTATTTATTTTCAATAGAAATGAACTAATCCAATCCAATCTACCTCCGTAAGTTAGTCAAACTAACTTTCATAAGTGAAAAATGCAACTTATCGTATTCTCGAGTAGTATCCGGATATTTAAATTAAAATAATTTTTTTTTAAATGAACAAACTTAGACCAATTTGGCTTCAAAAATCTAAAATTTAATTTTAAAAAACTGAATTACTATAGTCCTATTTAGCTAGAAAGTTAGTAAATTTAACTCTCAATAAGCAAAACTCCAAACAAATTAGAATGAAAGAGTATAAATCAATAAAATCAGCAAAAAAAAAAAGAATTAATATGATCTGATTTAGCTCGAAAGTTAGTCAAATTAACTTTCACAAGTGAAAAGTGCAACTTATCGTACTTCTCGAGTAGTTAGTCCCATTTAGCTATAAAGTTAGTAAATTTGACTCTCCATAAGCAAAACTGCCAAACAAATTACAATGAAAGAGTACAAATCAACAAATCATTAAAATACGAATTAATTTGATCTGATTTAGCTCAAAAGTTAGTCAAATTTATTTTTCACAAGCAAAAACTTTCTAACAAACTGGAATTAGAAATGTTTAAGCAGAGAACATATGTTGACTAGAAAATTTACAAAGCTCGTAGTATTTGTGCGGCGAAAGTTTTGAAGTCCGAAGCTCAGACAGCAACAAAGCAGAATACTTCAACGCTTCTCTGAGATTATCCGAATCCTGAAAAATTAAATCAAAGCGTTAATTATTAGTTTTTTGACATGTTTAGGGTTTTTGGATTCAAATTCAATGAAATTTGATTTTGAACAAGAAAAAAATTGTTACCAATGCACGAGACATGTAAAATGCGTTGTGTTGAATAGCTGCGATTCCTTCTGCTAGCCATTTCTCTTCGTCCTCCATGCCTTCTGTTGCTAACATTTTTTTGCTTTTTCTGTTCTTCGTCTTCTTCTTCTTTGTTGTTGTTCGTGTTCAGTTTGGGTGACAAACGTGATTTTGATTACCTGACAACTCAGCGACCCGGATGGGTTTTACCCAAAACCCGTATCACTCCGAAAAAAAATTATTTTTCGAATTAAATAATGATAAAAAATATATCTGAATTAAATATTATTTTATTAGTGAGTTTTATATTCAATTATTAGTTTAGTCTATTTAGGAGAAATTAGGTTAAAAAATGAATGATTTTTTCAAAGTTTAAAAATGAATTAATTATTATTCTTATTAGATTTTTTTTATTCTAATCAGAATTATCCTTCCTTTTTATGAGGATTTCAACTACTATTTAGATCCTTAAATATAGGTGCGAAAATATCGTGCAACTCGGAGGATATAAGACTTCTTGGTCAAGTCAAAAAGATAAGTGACTGGATGCTCCTACTCCTACCCCACTATGATCCCATTTGAATTGGCTTAAAAATAGTAGTTTTTAAGTCAAATATAAAAAGTCAAACTGAAATGACTTTTTTTTAAGTCAAAAATTAAAAGTAGGGGAGACCTACTTTTGGTTTCCGACTTATTTTAAGTCATTTTTTACCTTGTCAAACACTACGTAAATTATTTTAAGTTATTTTTTATATTCGTCAAACACTTCCAAAAGTAAAAAAACTAACTTAAAAGTAGATTTGATCAACTTTTAAGCCAATCCAAACGAGCTCTATGTCTGGCCCTTTATCTTACCTAGATTGCCGACTGGATGCTCCTACCCCACCATGTATTGCATTTATCTTACCTTAAGAAGAAAGAGGCTAATACAATTATTTTATGATTTTTTAACTGATACAGTAAATCAGATGTACCATAGCGATTGGTTAAAGTCGAAGACGCACTAAAACACCATACTAGTTACATATAAAAAAAACGAGATACTTTATTTGCCTATTCATCGAGTTAGTCACCTTAGATATTACTGGAATTAAATTAAATATATAGAAAGTGAAGTCTTCAATTTTGCAGTGAATATGTTATATTTCGAGGCATTGGACCATCAAACTTGAACTTAGAGTTGCTCTATACGTCTGTTGTTCCTTTTTATTATTACTATATATACAACTTTTAATTACAAAAAAAATTGCTACGTCTTTTCCCTAGTGTATAGACTATAGTATCATGGACCATATGAATAATTGAAAGATAAGCATATCCAGTTTGGCCTTTCACAACAATTTTGTGTTGTGTTTTTTTAAAAAAATTTAGGAACGTCCGGGTCAATTTTTACGCACTTCGATAACTCTGTTCATTAAGGCTAAGACAGATGAAAAAAATCACCTACTATTTTTTGTCTCTGAGATACTAATAATTCAAAATATTAATGACGGTTAAAGATCATTAATTCATAATACTAATGATTTTGTCCCCCTTAAATCCATTTTTAAGACTATTAATTATTGAAGTAAAATGGTAAACTTACTGTACCTAGGTATTCCACCTATAAGCTTTCCAGAGAAAGAGCTAAAAGTTCCCTGGTTAATTTACTACAAGCAACTCAAAAAGGAACTGTGAAAGGGAATGCATATAGTTCAGCATCATCTAGGTATTGCGCCCGCGGCAACAACGCAGAGGTGCCACAAGACATGTCGTTGCTAACTTCGCCTTTTTCCTTCACTCTCATCTGCTCATGCTTTCTCCGGAACAGCCAATCTTGATCATCAAACTCATAATAACGGGGACTTGGTGGAACACAGTTAATAATCAAATTCTTGAACTCTAGTTCTAAATCATTCTCGTGCAATTTGGAGGTTGTTGTCTTGTCCTCTGACATGAAAGGGGGCAATTGCTTGTTGGTTTTCGACAAGGGAGAGGCTCTTTCTACTTCATATTTAGCAGATTCTTTGAAACAGTCTTGTTTGATAGATATATCACATTGTCCATGATTATGTGAGGACAATCGAATGCGGACATTAGGACCTATTTGTCAAGCAAGGAAATGTAAAGGCCAGAACCAACAAACACACTTGAAAAAACGAACATTAGTATGTTGAAAACAGAATATAACTCACCATGGTCATGTATTCCATTTGAAGATGAGGTAGATCTCTTTCTCTTGTTGTTAGTTTGGGTGCTGTCAGATGAGTAGTTTGGATCTTGTGAGTAGACAGGCTGGCCGTGTTCCTCGGATAGACTACTGTTCTCCAACCGCTCAACAATTTCATCCTCAACATCTTTCTGCAAGTATTTAGTTCTCGACTCTCTATTATCTCCTCTAGAAATCAAATCACCAGTTCGAAAACAACTTGAAGCTGATACTTGCTTCCCCTTTTTTTCCTTCTTTCTGAATCTCTCTTTCTTCTTCCTTCTCTTTTCTTTCTTCCTTTCCAATTTGACTCTTTCCTCGTACCTCTGGAGCTTTAGAGCACCAGAACAACAAATTTATATTAGAGGGACAACACATGACCAGTATAGCATGAACAATTACGTTCCTCAAATATATGCGAAGAATTAGTCACTTCTTCCTATTAGAAGGGGGGGTTCAGGCTTAGCATCCAACATGTTAAGTTCTCAAGTTCACAACAACATGCACCTAAATGATTAAATCATGCTCAAGTCAACTAATTTTTTATGGCCCCTAAACACTACATGAAGAAGTACACATAATTAGTTCTAGTACAAAGTGTCATGTCAAAAACGCTCCCACACCCAACCCACGCGTGAGTTAAAGAAAAGCATTTACTTGTTAAGCAAGTAAAAATGGATAATAGCATCTTCGTGGACACCTTAAATGACCAACCACGGGAAGCACAATAAAATTGTGTAAAACAAAATCAATGAAAGCTTTTGCTTCAACAAAGTTATCGCGGCTTGCAAAAGGATAATAACTTAACAAATATTCTCTTAAGGTGCAAAAAAGGCTACTATGAGCTTTGTGGTCTGACGAATGACTCGGGTGGGAATTCTCTGAAGAACAAAGAATCAGAATAGAATCTAATTCATGTTCATGTTAACAGAAAACCGGACTTGAAAACCTAACCCTTTTCAGTACTGTTCTTTTAATAAAGTATTACTCTCTCCGCATCAATTTGTTTATCTGGTGGCAGAGAGTTTAAGAAAGTAATCCCCTCTCACTCTATTTAAGCTACAATTGAACATCTTACCACAAAAAAATGATTCTATAGTATAAACATGAACTCCGCCAGTTAGAAAATTCCCAACACAAAATGAAAATAGCCTCTCTTTTTTTACCAAATCACAGATTTAAATGCAGACATACTTTCTCCCGGACTCCTCGTTAGTTGTACTCTCGATTCCCCCAAACAACAATTATTCATTCACCAAATCAAATCATCTATGTTCTATCCCAAATAGTTACGATCTGCTAATATCAATCTCGAAATTCATTCCACTCTTCTTGGATCAATTTAATTACAATCCTATTCATTTAGATTTTTTAGCAAAGTATCTTCCAAATGTTATAAGCACATTACAGTTGAACACTACCTACTAGTCCAAACCTCATAAAAATTAGGCTCAAATTAACACTAATCATAAATCCTAACCAACTAACCACTTGAAAATTCCAAAATTCTACATAAATCGTCCTTTAACACTACATATTAACAAATCATCAGCAGAAAAATTACATTCTTCAACATTAGTCAAGGTAAAATCCACTTCCTGTGATTTAATGCTAGGTATCAACTACACAACTTATGCATTCAACACATCTTACCAAGTTCTCAGCTTTAACAACTCTTTCCACCTATGTTTCTCAGACTCTTCAAAAATATCCATATCATTTTTTGGAGAGTCCGAACACTGTAAAAACAGTCCATAATTTAACTAAAGCTCACTCCAATCCTAAATTCTAACCAAAGTTAGATATACCAAGGCACGATCATCTAAACCAAATACTTCCAAATTCTGCTTTAACAACTCTTTCCACCTATGTTGCTCACACTCTTCACTTATCATTTTTGGAGAGTCTGAACAAGGTAAAAAACAGTCCAATATTTAACTAGCTTACTCCAATCCTAAATTTTAACCCAAATTAGATATACCTAAGCACAATCATCCACACCAAATAGTTCCAAATTCTCAGCTTTAACAACTCTTTCCACCTATGTTGCTCGGACTCTTCAAAAATAATCTACTGTGGCGTATCATTTTTGAAGAGTCTGCACAACGTAAAAACAGTTCAAAATTCAACTAAAGCTCACTCCAATCCTAAATTCTAACCAAAGTTACGCACAATCATCCTAACCAGGTAATTCCAAATTCTCAACAGGAAAATCATACCCGTCCGACCAACACAGAAAAAATCTACAAAATCCTCCATTTCAAAGATCCTCAATTGAAATATCAAACATAGGTTAAATCCGGTCTATGCAGGAATCAGATAAACTAGATTTCATTCTCAGTTTTCAAATTTGACTAACAACACGAAGGTATCAGCCGATACATGGAGCAATATACACGCAAAAATCTACCTTAATCGATTCGATCAAGGCATAATTGCTTGCTGTATTCGGAGAACAACCAGGCGGTGGATACTGGAAGCACCGAGACATCTTCAAAATCGAAAAATCATCGAAAATTATTTCTAGGGTTTCTATAATTCAACAGAAAAACGTCTTATAAGCTAAAAGAGGAACAGAATTATCGGTTATTCAGTAAGGCGTGAAGGTATATATAGGCAGAGGAGCTTCGATTGAGTGGACTAGAACGAGTTTTATTTTGGTTAATCATTGCGTGATCTGAATTTAATCTGAATTTCAATATGAGCTTCGAATTAGTTAAAAAAAAATTGGAAAAATACATGAATCAGCAACTCTAAACTTGTCTAAAAGTCCACTAGTATACATATTTAACTTTGCAAATTATTTACCCCACGAATAACATTTTGGAAGTTTTGCTCCAACTTATGTTAGAAAGTGGTGGGAGTAACTTGCTATTGAAAAATAATGTTATGTTATTGCGACTCTCATTTTTAATAAATTTATTCTCACTTAAATTGCATAGCAAGATTTGACTCAAGTTGCGTACAACACATGCTGACGAGTTATGCCATGGTTTCCATTGTGGCATCTGACATCTTCTTCTTCACCTTCTTAGCATGGCATCTATATCTCCGACTTGAAAGAAAAGAGTTTAGGATTTGAAGGAGACCAATGTGTCAGCTAATAGAGTCGGTAGATAAAGATTTAACAGTCAAATATGCCTAGAAGTGTTTGTAGACAAACATTTGGTCTAGTTAGCATCTATGTGTGCTTCGCTAACAATTGAGTGATAGTTTCGGTAGGAAACTGATACTCAAATCACTCAAGTATGAAACTAAAAACTGGGTGATAATTTAGATATGTTTTTAACCCTTTTTAACTTTTTATTTTCCGATATAAGGCTCTCTTGATTTCGATTGGGACTTGCTCAAAGGGGGGCTATTTGTGTCCTTTAAGTAATTATTAAGATACTTTGGTTGTATATTAAAGGGAAACTTACATAAATATACTATAAATAAAAAATATTTACCATTTATAGCAATAACATTTTTTTTTCACTTGATCACTTTTAATACATGTATAATATACTTTTAATTCATATTACAAAGAACAATTTATTATTCACATATAATACAAGTTTTATTGATGGATAATACATTTATCACACATTTTAATACA
>JAJOOS010018298.1:0-21286 GCA_029582725.1 Solanum chiquidenum | reverse complement strand
AAACATAAGTAGTGTAACTAAAATTCTAAAAAAACAAAAACAAAAGACGCTTTGTTTTTCAAAACAGTGTCCCGAATCAGAAAACCCTAGCAGCATCTGCCTAGCAGCAATCTCAGCGTAGATTATAGATCTCAATGATTCATCTATGTTTTCTCAAAATAGAAAAAGCACAGGTCTGCCTAGAAGCGATCTCAACTCAATCTCTGTTTTCTATCTTACTCGAATCTCAGGTATGTGCACCTTCGCGAGTTGATTTTTTTCATCTCTAAATATGATTTGTTGTTTGTTTTGTGCGATTTATAACCCTTCCTTAGAGGGTGTTTTTCTTGTAGTGAGTTGTGAAGATGTCATCCATCCGTGTGGTTCTAGGCTTGCCTGCAAGTCTAAACTTGGAAATTGAACAGATGGATATTAAAATTGCTTTTCTCCATGGTGACTTGGATTAAGAAATTTATATGGAGCAGCCTGAAGGTTTTGTAGTCAAGGGAAAAGAGAATTATGTTTGCAAATTGAAGAAGAACTTGTATGGCTTAAAACAACTCCCAGGCAATGGTACAGGAAGTTTGGTTCTTTTATGAGTCAGCAGGGCTTCAAGAAGACTTCTTCAGACCATTGTGTTTTTGTGCAAAAATTCTCTGATGGTGACTTTATTATCGTTTTGCTTTATGTTGATGGCATGCTTGTTGGTGGTCATAATGCTTGCCAGATTAAAGAGTTGAATAAGTCTTTTGCTATGAAAGACTTAGGACCAGCAAAACAGATTCTTGGCATGCAGATTGTCCGTGATAGAGATGCCAAGAAGTTGTGGTTGTCACAAGAGAAGTATATTCAAAAAGTACTTCGTAGATTCAACATGGACAAAGCTAAGGTTGTCAATACACCTTTAGTTATGCACTTCAAATTGAGTACTAGACATTGTCCTTTCTGTGATGGTGAGAAGGAAGATATGAAGAAAGTTCCTTATGCTTCAGTTATTGGTAGTTTGATGTATGCAATGGTTTTTACAAGACCAGATATTGCTCATGTTGTTAGTATTATTAGCCGTTTTCTTTCTAATCCGGGAAGAGAGCATTGGAATGTTGTTAAGTGGATTATGAGATATCTTTGTGGCACTTCTAGTTTAAGTTTGTGTTTTGGTACAGGGAAGCCTATTCTTTATGGCTACAGTGATTCAGACATGGCTGGTGACGTTGATACTCATAAGTCTATTTCAGGCTACTTGATTACTTTTGCAGGGGGAGCTGTGTCTGGGCAATCTAGGTTGCAAAAATGTGTTGCTTTATCAACTACAGAAGCTGAGCTTATTGTTGTTGTTGAAGCTTGCAAAGAGTTGATCTGGATGAAGAGATTTGTGGGGGAACTTGGTTGTGCTCAAGAGAGGTATGTGTTTTATTGCGACAGTCAAAGTG
Organism: Solanum chiquidenum; assembly: GCA_029582725.1. Classification (NCBI taxonomy): domain Eukaryota; kingdom Viridiplantae; phylum Streptophyta; class Magnoliopsida; order Solanales; family Solanaceae; genus Solanum; species Solanum chiquidenum. The sequence continues at coordinate 19,877 of JAJOOS010018298.1, read as the reverse complement.
TTATTCATCTTGGCAAGAATTCTACATTTCATGGTCGGTCTAAACACATTAATGTGAGGTATCATTGGATTCGGGATGTGTTGGATTCTAAGTTGCTTGAACTTGAAAAGATTCATACCAATGATAATGGTTCTGACATGATGACTAAAGCTTTGCCAAGAGGGAAGTTTGAGGATTGTTGCATGATCGCCGGGATGGCGATCTCCTCCACATAGTTGTGAGGGGGAGAATTATTGGGTTTAGGATCTTTTTTTCCCTTCCTATGTGGATAAATAAAAGTCTTATTAGGACCAGCCCACTTTAGTCCATAACCCAAATATTATGTGGCATATATAAGGCTTATTTGGTCTTATTTTCAGAAACACAAGAGAGAAAAATCAAGATAGATTCATTTTAGAGATTGAGAGAAAAAAGAGAAAAATCTCATTTTTGTTTCTCGAAATTTTCTGCTCAGGCACTCTGCTTCAGACAGAGTTTGTCGCTTCGTTAACCGTTGGATCGTACTCAAATTTGCTCTGGAAGTTCTAAGCACCGGGTTCTTGCAATTCAACGGTGAAGATTGGATTTGGAGCTCTGTAACGTCTGGGTTTGGGGCGTGAACAGTAACGCGTTTTTGGGTGAAATCTCTTCTTTAATTCTGTAGTTTAGGTGCAATATTGATTTGTTGTTGCTCATTGTTTGGTGCTTGTTTTGTGGCCAATTTTGGAGAGCAATTTTGTAACTTTTGGTGTTTATAGTGGAGCTTTTGGTCCTGTGGTTTTTTACTCTTCACATCGAAGGGTTTTCCACTTAAATCGTTGTGTCTTGTGTGATTGACTTGTTCTTATCTTATTGCTTTAGTTTGGTTGATATCCTTGATGTCCATTCTTCATATTGCTTGATTTGGTTTGTCTTCTCTTGGTTCAAATTAAAAGGAAAAGTTTAGATTTGGGTATTATTCCGCTGGTATCCTCTCTGGCATTTTTGTTAGTGCCTTGCCTTTCCCAACAGTACATCCATAATTTGATTGATTTGAACATCGTCAAGCTTTACTCCGAAGCACATGAATGCAAGAAGACTAAAAATGGCATGCTTTATATGATCAAGTAAGATCACTCCCATTTTAGAGTCAGATTTATGAATTATCTTTTGAATGAGGATATTTAGTGCCCAATCAGCTCCAGATTTTGATTGGGACGTGGTACGTAACATTTCCGCCCTGAGGTTCCTACGTAGCACCCGCCACGTGGGTCCATACGAGGCGGTATTGATGCTTCGATCATTGATACTAAGAATGAGATTGGTTGGTAATTCGAGCGGACGATCGGAGCAACGAACACGAGCACCGTGTTGGATTAAAGATTGATAGGCTAAAGAGTGACTACTAATAAATATTGAAATAGTAGTACCTATTTTTAGGGTAATAATTGGACCATATTTAGATATGAGTTTTTGTAATATAAGTTCAATATCATCTAAAGATTTATTTATCAACAATGGCAAATTTCCAATAAATGGAAATGTAAAAGGTCCTGGTGGGAGTTTTTTCTTAGTTTTGGAATTTGAGAAGAAAAAAAAGAAGAAATTATAGTCCTCTTTATTCTACGTGACTTACTTTATTTGTTAGTCAGTTTTAAAAAGAAAAATATATTTTGTAATAATTTAATTTTAAAATGATCATTTTATTTATAGTGGAATGATTTATAGTTACATAGATATTTATGACTTATTTTAGATTACAAATTTAAATTATTTTGCTTTTTTTCTTAAACTCTATCAAGTCAAATTACATTATATAAATTAGAATGGAAGGAGTATGAGTTATGGGCATTATTTTATTTTATTTTAAAAAGTTGTTTGTTTTGTTGTACAAAGGGTCACCACTTATCCTCTCTGCCAACAATAAATTCTGACTTTAATATTTGTATTTTCTGACGGCATTGATTTCGAGCTACAACGTAGCTTTCGTTCAATAACAATTGTCCACCATATAATTTTAAGATATCTAATAATATTTATTCACTTAATAAAATCAATGAGTAATTTTATACTTAATTCCTAATTTACCCTTATCGTTAGTTATAGTAATTTTTTTATTATATTTTTTAAGATATTATATTCATTATATTCAAAGGGTGATATAATTAAATTATCCTTTTATTTATAGATTGTTAAGAAATGTGCAAAGTCAATAATGAACAAGTATTATTGAACATAAAGAGTAACATCTTATTAATTCAACAGGTGTATAGGTTCGGTACTTGCATTAAATCCCTGAAAAAAAATATCAAGATTTACGGCTATTAATTAAGATTTACGTACCATAAGATCAAACACTTCCCATGAGGATTCTATTAAGGTAATGGGGGCAAATATATCTTTTAACTTTCTGATTTAGAGTTATTAAAATGTACCTAAAATAGAAGATTAAGTCCAGTACAAATCCCACACCAACAATCATGTTGATGCAAGTGAAGAGTTCGAATAACTTAAAATAAAATAATACAAAATTTTAATGTCTCAAATTTTGAAGAGTACCTTTACTGTGAGACAATTTTACTAGTTCATTTATAGTAATAACAAGCTATGAGCTTACTATAAAAGAATGTGATATAGTAGATGGGGCTGTTACTTTCTTAAATAGAAGTTTTAGATTCAAACTCTGGGTATAAAAATATTCTTGATAGAAAGTGTTTCCCTACGAATGAGGTCATATGTGGCGCGAATTCAAAATCGTCGGGCTTCAATGCGAGTATCGAACACCAAATCGAGACAAAACAAAACTAGCAATGAGATGAAACCGGCAAATGAATAAACAAAAAAGCTTACCTTCATTAAGAGCAAATAAATAAGGGGAAATTAAACAAATATCCATAAAAACAAAATAGTTACAAACAGTGACGGATCCAAAATATTTGTTCAGGGAGTTCAAAAAATAAAAGTATTAACGTGTAAATAAGCCTTTAGAAATGAGACTCTTGAATTCTTTTGGGTTTAAAACCACACTTTTAGCACTTTTTCAAAAAAAAAATTAAAAAAACTTGAAAAGCAGAACTGAAAATTAAAAAAAAATTGAAACTAAGAAAGAAAACAATAAAACGATATCACAGATATTCAAACTGGTGACATAAAGCTTAATTTCAAGGGGACTTGCCATTGCGCAATCAATTTCTCCTTGTTATTGAGGGGGTTTAAAATATATGTATCTACAAAAATACAGAAAATTTACCTTATATATACAATGTAATTTTTTGGCGAGGGATTCGGGTGAACCCCCTGGAACCCACGTGGGTCCGCCCCTGGTTTCAAACATATAGACCCTTACATTAATACCCCACTAAATAATTACACTATATACCCCCAATTAATTTCGCTTAACTGATATTAAATCTATATATATATAGCAAACATAAAAATCATATTTGTATGTTATAGCTATAGTTTATATAATTGCGCTCCATAACAAATTTTATGTTTGCTATGGAGCTTTTGATTTTTATAATTCGCTACAAACATCCCATTTTATACAAATTGTTCAGTTTTGTATAAATTCATTTATACATTGTAATTTTTATAATAAGATCTGTATTTATATAATTACAAGTGTATAGGACAAAATAATATGTATTTATATTTGTATATATACACTTTTCTATTGCTTTATACAAACAAAAAAACACATTTTATATATTTTATACCGAAATATATAAAATGACAAATTGTATACCAAAAATGGCTAATTGTATATTGAATCAGATGGCAAAAAAAGAGGATGTTTGCTGCGAATTACAATTAAAATAAACTATGGCTACAATATTTAATTTGAATTAATAATTTGTTATTTCATACAATTTTCTCATATTAAAATTGCCTCACTAAAATGGAGAAGTGCTTTCTGCTTGAGTTTTTTTCACACTCAAGCACGTACACGAAACCTTGATTAATTATTGGGTTTTGGATTTAATTATTTAGTCATATCATATGTATTTTTTAACATAAATATATGATTTTAGCTAAAGTTATTAAAGTTATCAATTGTTCTTGATTCCACCCGAGGAAGTCTCGAATAGTTTGTTTTTTTTGTTGTTCACCTAATGGTTTATGTTTCAATTGTTCTTTGGTTTGTTTATTATTTTTCTTTTTGGTACATCTAATAGTTTGTTGTGTTTCAATTGTTCTTTGATTTGTTTAGAATCGCATATAATCAAATCTCGTTCTAACAATTATTTATTAGAACATCATTTCGATGAAATGACCTAATTTTCTATTGAACTTATTTTTCATGTCATATTTTGTTTCTCTACAAATAACATTATATTGATAACACTCATTACCACAGTACACTCTTTGTAAACTTACATTTCTATAATAACCAAATTTTTCATTGAAAAATGTTCAATCGCAACTTTTACAAAATATTTTGATTGAATCATTGTATTTTCACAAGGAAAAATCAGGAAACTTCTCAACATTTTAGTAAAAATCTATTTTACACCCTGTGTTTTCCCAATATTTTATGACACAAATTTCTTATTAATTCTTGATAAGAGAAACCTTTTATTTCTGCTACTAGTGCTATTCACTTGGCTAATGCCTAAGTGGTGAACTAATTCAACAACAACGTACATTGAGACGATATCACCAAAAAGATGACTAGTAGTCAAGTATAATTATGAATCTTTATTTTTTCATTCGGTGTCTGGAGTCCACATTTTGAATTACGTATTGTAGGTCTTATTCAGATGTAACGCTCCCAACATGATTTTTTCCATACCTAGAGCTCAAACCTGAGACATCTGGTTAAGGGTGGAACAGTCACACCACTGCACCATAACCCATATTGGTATAATTATGAGTCATGTTGCTTATATTCTTTAAAAATCGTACCGAATCGGCTTTAATTATTTTTTTAAAGAAAAAATAATAAAACAAAAAATATAAGTTTACAACCATATCGAATATCTAAGGTGGGTATTTTTGTTTTAAAAAAATATCGAACCAAACCCTACGAACTTTATCGCGATTTTTTTTTCCATATACCAAGTTACATTTATGCCCTAGGGTGAACGATAACAAATTGGTTTTGAAAGCATTTACTAAGCAGACTTTATAGTAACTGCCTTCAAAACCAATCTTTGTGAAAATTTGATAACCATTGCCTTTATGTAATAATCGAAGAACCGAATTAGTTTGGCTTAGTTCGGTTTTTGGTCCATGTCTAACTAGATCTTTAAGAATCTAATGAAATAGACATCTTGATTAAATATTTCACACTTAGGATGTCATTAATATAAGATAATCATTGTCAAACCATAAATCGATACAAAATTTCAAAAATAAATCCAATTTGTATTCATACTCAATTCTATTTTTCAAAGAGTTTAAGTTTTGTGCACCGTCGGTGTAGTAAATTTCTACACCATCAGGTAACTTACTTTAATAAAATATTATAATTATAAAAAAGAAAAGAAAATAATATCAACCATTTACTAAAAAGAGAAGAAGAATATTAGCAGTTGAGTCCTATTTGGATTCTAACCAAATTTAGTTCCGTAATTAAATTATTTTCTTTCCAAAATTAATTACAATAATTAGGTTTATCGTAGGTTTTCCCTTAAGATCATCGCTCATGTAATTCTTCAAAGCATCAAACAAGAAATAATTTTTAGAATTTCAAACATTCTGAAATTTGACAAGCTTCTTCTATTCAACGGTATGTCGCGAGAACAAATTTCATATATTTTCTTGTTTATAAGCATAAAAAAACTCCTTTTGGACAAAGCTTCAGTAGCAAAATAATTCAATGTACTAAAAATAGGTGAATATAGCGTCGAGAGAGGTGAATATTGCATTTAAAGGATTGTCATATCGTCTCCAAAATACAATTATATACAGATAGTTTTGTGGTGGTGCAGAAAACTTGTTCCTTCACGATATGCAGACGCATATGATACACCAGATGTGGTTGAGCTTTTTACCTCATCCTCCTCCCTAACCAGCTGCTAATACCATCATGAGTCTATGAGTTTCCTCTTCATTTCTTAGTTTCAAAGATGTAAAACATGAGATATATATCAATAGTCATAAATGTAATTAAAATCACTTATCCGATAAATTTTTATTGATAAATAGTAGCAGAATGGTATACATGAATCTGGACTTATATTACAATACATACTTAGATTCTAACAAGTCCAACAAGTTTGTCGTACATAGAATGAACCTTAATTTCATACAATTGTACAAATTGTGAATACATTTACATTTGAAAGTATAAAATGTCTCTCTTTTCTCTTCGAAGCATCTTCAATTCCTCTTACCCATACAGTATATGTGTTGCTTGGTGGACAAGAGGAGTTGTATATGCATCGTTATCGAAGATAGAAATATGTCTCAGCAGGAGCTAGAGGGAGCATCTTCGGATGACTTGGTTAAGAAACAATGGGAAAGAAGAGGTTATTTTGGCGTGCATCCAGAAGCAGAACGACTATAGCTTTATTGATTATCATATTTCTGTTAGTCGTGTCCAAGCAAACGACATGAATGATCTAGCTCGTTTGGCTGATTTGTATGGTTCATGAGCGCTCGACTCACTGTTCCAACACAATTATTACCAACATTGAGAACTGAAGGGGTTCACAAATGCAAGTATTTCTATAAAGCTTTTCGAGGAGCTTGTTGGTGTTCTGAAGCCACTTGAGAATGATGAAGAAATATGCTCCACGAGCTTCAATAAATCATGTTCCATGAGCAGCCAGCCAACCAACCAACCAACCAAAAAGCAAAACTCAATAGACTGCTTATGTGACAATTTACAGAGAGAGAATCAGTAACTCATTCATAACAATAAAATTAATTCAGAATATGATCAATCTGTCCAAAAAGAATTTAGGTAAATTATCTCTCTTAAAGTTGAAAGTACGACAGAGAAATAGGATCAATAACTTAGTTCTGTTTTCTCTTCCTGTATATTGTTGGGTCAGGTATTGACAAATTATGCCCACATATATGGTATGAAGAACACCATCATGATTGACTGAATTACTCATAAACAATGACATTCTATTAGAGTAAATTGATTGTGCAAACAAAATAAGACACATTAATCACATAAAAATAATCCTAAAATTAAATTACTAATGAAGAGAGAATAGTTTCAGTATCATAGATTTACAGTACTCACATAGCAAAATAGATATTGAATTTGACACTTTGATTCTGCAAATTCACCTGCAAATGCTTTCTTTATACTAATCAATAAAATAATCATTAGTTAATTAGAGTGAAAGTGATAAAATAAAAATAAAATCATAACCCTCCATGTGTACTAATAAACAAACAAAATTGGAATAGCAAGATAAGTAGATCTGAAGAAAACATAAAGAGGAAGTAGGTCAAATGTGATATGCAGATTGAAAAAAAAAAACATAAAGAGGAATTGAAGTAGGTCAAATGCGTATAAAGAGGAGTAATTGCCACTGAATATCAGCAATTTTAGAGGGATGAAGATAGAGAATTTTAATTTTAAGGAGAGAGAGAAAAGGAAGCTAATTTTAATTTAATATATTTTTTAAAAAAGGTTAGGGAAAAATAGCAGGTTAAAATTACCCGATGGTGTAGAAATTTACTACACCGACGGTGCACAAAACTTAAACTCTTTTTCAAATATTATTTTTCACTTTGATCCTGTAGCTTTTACCGTACATCAATTTTCTTCTGAAGAATGCGCATGTAACAAAAGTTATATATGTCCAAACATTGTAAGGAATATATCCTTTTAATTTGCTTAAATATCGGATGAGCCATGTCCTTTTCCATTTTTCTTTAACAAATGGTGTCTTTTCAATAAGGAATAATATTAATAATACCAGGACTTTTTGGTGAGTATTTCAGAGTAGTGGCGGAATTGATATTTTCATCAAGGGAAGAGGCGGATTTAGAAAGGCTTAAATAGGTGTATACAGTTTAAAAATCAAAAGAGAACGTAGAGGGTATAATTTATAAGTGACACTTCTTGAACCAAAGTTGTGTGTAGCTAGGTTGGTTTTGTGAACGTAGATAGTATAGTTTATAAGTGACACTCCTTGAACCAAAGTTGCGTGTAGCTAGGTTGATTTTGTGCTAAAATTCCACAGCTAGGTTGACTTTGTATAAACAAATAGTTAGTACTATATTATTAATGAGATTATTTTAATTATTCCACGTCATCTGATTAGGACACAAAACTTATTTTATTCCAAAAATAGTGAATTCTATAACAACATTCTGCCTTTTCGAAGACAGAGCACTCGTGGCACACACTTGGCCTTTCATAAAAAGAAAATTTATCGAAAAAAAATATAATTTATTTTATTTTATTTTTAGAAAAGATAAAATAATATACATGAATTATTTGTTCTTTATTTTATATTTTTAAATATGGTATTACATTATTTTATTTATTGTTTCTCATTTTAAAAGGCTACACCACTAATAAAAAATCCTGCTTACGTCACTGATTAAGAGGGTTTAAATTTCATATGAAGAAGTAAATACGCATAATGTTGAAATTAAGGAAATTGAATATCTAAACTAATACTACCTTCGTCCACTTTTAATTATCATAGTTTCCTTTTTTAGAGTTAAACTATAAAAACTTTGACAAACATTTTATGATGTATTTTTTCTTAATATTGATATGCAAAAAATTGTAATTTATAGTACTTTCCATATAGTTTTTAAATATCTAATTTTTTTGTTTAAAATATCGAATTAATATAATCTAATTTAACTTTGAAAATTAGTCATATTGACTTTCGAAAAACACAACATGACAAATAAAAGTGGACGGAGGGAGTATAAGCTTGACTTTCAGCAAAAAAGGGTTCGAATGAACAAAATTTTTTACTCCCTCCGTTCACTTTTAATTGTCATGGTTTTCTTTTCCAGAGCCAAACTATAAGAATTTTGACTAACATTTTACGATGTATTTTTTCATTATATTTATATGCAAAAATTGAAATTTATAGTACTTTTCGTATAGTTTTTGAATATCTATTTTTTTTTTGTTTAAAATATCGAATTAAGGTAACCTAATTTAACTTTGAAAATTAATTAAATTGACTTTTTAAAAACGTAACATGACTATTAAAAGTAAACGGATGAAGTATATTTCTGAGTAAACAGTCGTATTTATTGTTTTCTAAACTCAAAAAATTAACAATAATATGCCCAATAAATAGTACAATACCTCGTGAATATGGATATTAGGTTATTAAAAAAATGTCACACGCAGGTTATAGTGGCCTTTGACTTCCACTTATGTATAGTATTTTATATTGTTAGAAGAGAGTCTTGAAGCAATGACAAGAGTTTTTGTGTCATCTATAGATTATGAGTTGCGTAGTTAAATGAGTAACATATTTTTGCATCGCGATATAATGCTTATATTTAGAGATGGATTAAGAAATTTCTGCCTTCTAAAATTACGAAGTTCTAATTTTATATTTATAATTTATACTTATTTAATGAATATTTCAAAAAAAATATAAAATTTAAATCAAAGTTACTGAATTATATTCTACCTAAATCATACCTTAAGGGACATGAAAAAAAAATCCACCGATCAAACTAAAACAAATAATAAAAAAATAATATATGTATGATACTCCCCCTGTCCAACAATAGTTGTGTAACACCCCATAATTTTTTTTGAACTGAGACTCGAACCATCCTTCGTTGTGAGTAGGATTTCACCGAATTATATTAAAATTTCTTGAGTGTTAAGGTCACTAGATGTCGCACCTTGATTTCCAAAAAGAATTAGAGGGAATTCATTTTAGTCATTCCTAAGTTCCTTTAAGTTTTGAGTCAAACTCAAACGACCATAACTCTCAGTACAGGAGGAATTAGGTGGGCAATAATATATTAAATTGAAGGTCTTTGAATTATCTTTCCAACGCCACTGAGTTTGCTAAGTTTCAAGTTCGGATGAGTGAGATATGCCCTTTTGAAGTCAGGCTGTCCAAATAAGGAAAGTTAACCGAAAATAGTAAGGGGTATTTTGGTCTTTTCGTTACCCAATCAGATTTAATTCATTTTTGTAAGGTTTTAAGGGTCTAATTCTATTAGATTCAGTTCTATAATCCTAATATACGCTTAGGGTTTTAGTTGAGAGTTCAAGAAGAGAAAAGAAGAGAAAAGAGGAGAAAAGAGGAGAGGATCAAAGCGTTTGTTGAGAGTCTTGCAATTTGTTGCGGATTTTCTCCATGGATTTAATACCTAAGAGGTATGTAAGCTTCCATAGTGTTGGGTTTGTTCACCCACACGCCAATCATGTTAATTTCAGCGTTAAGTTCGTTCTAGAAAGTTGAAAGTATGATGTTCTTGAATTATGTTCTTGAAATTGGCTTTAGTTCTTGAGTTTAGATAAGATTGTTGAGTTCTTGATGAAATCATGTCAATTTTAGAGTTGTATATGAGTAGGTTCTTGAGTTCATGTGTTGGGTATCTAAATCTAAAGAGGGATTGAGAAAAAGAATCGAATTTAGGCGAATTGGGGTTAGAAAACAAAGAAGGAAAAAGTCGGGCGAATCTGGCACCTTGCTCCGCGTCGGGGACCTGCCTTCCCCTTTCACAGAAATTTTTCTTCGCGTCGCGGAGAGGTCACAGACCTCTCTGCCTCAAAAGTTAATTTGCGACCAAATATTAAAATGCATCTCCGCATCGCGGACTTGCTTCCAGACAATGGTTTCTTGATAATTTTCATGTTTAACTCTCTAAAAACACTCCTAAACATCACTAGATCTTTCCTATCACAAATCACAACCTTGAATTCATAAATCACATTCAAGGTAGAGTTGAGAGTCACGTCTTGAGAGTTCTCTCAAACATTTTTGAGAAAGTCCCTTCGAGTCCTTTGAGGAGTCTTCTACAATTTCTAACGACTTGTTTCAAGACTCGAGCAAGTGAGTATAAGAATGAGGAGAATGTATTCATTAGTCTACTTTGTCATTACGAGATCCTTCATGTCAGAAAGGAATGGACATCATAGTAGAGAACGCGAGCCGGGAGGGATGCTCGCATTTCCTTCTCGTCGAGGCCAGACTAAACCAAAGATTGCAGCTAGACAGCCACCCGAGCCGACTAGCATCCCTTTCCACTGTGCATTTTTCGAACAAAGAAGACGACTATAGGATCGAATTCGCCTCTACCTCAATTCACCATTTCGAACCTTATACCATGAACCATAACTCTTGAATTCATAATTCACATTCAAGAGAGAGTTAAAAGTAGAGTTCAAGAAAGTCTTTGAGTTCAATTGTGTATGGTTTGAGATCCATTATCGATTTGAGTTGAGTTTTGAGGAAGTAAGTAAAAGAATGAGAAGATTCGTATACATGAGTTCCATGTAGTTATGTAGACCCTCGAGTCGAGTCGTTCATGCTCATACATTCCGTATGGACTTCATAATTTGAGTATCATTGAGAGGAGTAGTATCTTCAAGTTCTAAGTCTTGAGTATTGAGTTCCTAATCCCCTTTGATATTATATTCCTAATCATGGTACTATTACATGTTACCCATGAAGTCATTGAGTTAAGTTGTTAATGCCCATAATTCCGCATGAACCCTATAAGTTGAATAGTTTTCAGATGGGAAGTATCTTTGAGCCCTTGAGTTGAGTAGTTCATGCTCATAATTCCGCATGAACCCTCTGAGTTGAGCACTCTTGAAATGAGTAGTATCATTGAAGTTATTGAGTTCCAAGTATTGAGTTCTATCTATGGTTATTGAAAACTTTGCATTGAGTCATTCATGTCCATAATTCGACATGAACCATATTTTAAGAAGTCTTTTACAAATGTTTTAGCTTTGTTTTAAGACTTAAGATTTGAAGTTGAGTAAAGAGTAAGAGTAAAGTTGATTTTCTTTAAAATGATTTATGGGAACTAAGTATTCCCAAGAGTAAAGTTGATTCTCTTTTGGAAATCTCAGTATCCTCTCATCTTAAATGTGAAAACATTTAAGATGAGAGGATACTGAGATTTCCAAAAGAGTAATTATCTCAAACCAAAGAAAAAGTTATGTTTTGAGTAATTATCTCAAATCAAAGAAAAAGTTATGTTTTTAAACATATGAGCTGAGTATTTTGGGAGTAGTATTGAGCACCGATATGGGGACGAGTTTGAGTTTAGATAACTCACGTCTCCATAAACCATGTAGCCATTATGGGTAGTAAAGGATCATACTTTTTAGATGATTCCTTAACTGATTTTTAGCATATACTAGTGGATCCACTTAGTTAAGGCGTTCTATATGACGACAAAGTATAGGACAGTTCTGGCAGCGTGGGCAAGACACTGTATCATCACTTAGGCTCAAAGTAGTGGTTGTCGATTAGAGAAACTCCCACAAAGTTATATTATATTTTTATATACACACCGAGTATTATTGTATTTTTCAATACATTGAGTTGCTATCTACAGTTTTACAACTTTCCATATATATTGCATCTTTTACTATTGCTTTATCCTTGAGTATTCTGAGTTGAGTACCATCCAGTTGAGTATCTTGAGTTGATCTGTGCTTCAATGTGTCAAGTACCTTATTATTGAGTTTCACTGAGTTGAGAACCTTATTACTGAGTTGAGTATTGTATCCTTGAGTACTTTTGAGTTGAATAAGTTTGAGTAGTTTTGAGTATCCATATTCCTTGAGTTGAGTGAGTTTGAAAAGAGGTAAGTATGTTTCTTTTTTATCAAGTTCAAGCTTATGTTATGCTTTAGAATATCCCCTTACATGCTCGTACATTCTACGTACTGAGCCATATGGCATGCATCTTTTCATGATGCAGATCCAGATATTCAGGATCATCAACATGAGCTTCGTTGATACCACATGGAGTTGGGGTTAGCTATGGTGAGCCTCCTTGCTTCCAGAGGATTTCATTTAGCTTTCAGTTATATAAGTTGATAGGAAGTCGTGGGTCTTGTCCCGACTTCCATCTTTGTCATTTAGAGGCTTCATAGATAGACAGTAGAGTTTCAGAAGTGTGTTCATTTATTTTATTAAATGTTTTAAAGACTTAAGTATCTCATTTTGGGGCGAGTTGAATATATTATATTATTCAGAGTTTTCTTTTGAGTTAAAGCTTGTATTTAAGTTTTTCATGAATTTTATTTTGTTTTAAGCTTTTACATGCTTAAGTTAGTCTTTCGCTTATAGTCAGCCAAGATGAGGGTTCGCTTGGGGATCGGCAATGGTTCTTGAGTGCCGGCCACGTTCAGGGTGTAGGCTCGGGTCGTGACCAACTTGGTATCAGAGCACATAGTTTAAGTGTCCTAGAGTGTGTATGAAGCCGTGTCAGTAGGATCTTATTTATGGTTGTGAGGGCCTCACTTCTATAAATGAGGGACTACAAACATTTAAGAAAAGTTTCCCTTCTTTCATACTCTTAATTGTGCAATAAAGCTAAGTCATAGATATTTATTCATACTCGTGCGTTTCTCAAATTCATTCGACTACCCATCATACTAGAGGTAGTTGAAAAGTAAAGCCCAAGATCCTTATGGATGGGTGCCCACATGATCCGGTGGGTTGGGTCGCGACAAATTGGTATCAGAGCCTAGGTTATCGGTCTCCCAGTACAAGAGAAAAATGTGGACTAGACTCCTGCGGATTGGTGTGTTGACGTCCACATCTAATGTTCATCTATGGAACGAACTAACTAATAAATTGAAATTGTTCGTGTGTTTCATCTTGGAAACTGTGATTTTGTGCTTCTCGTTAATTGAATTTACTATGAATGTAAAGTTGAACTTGTTGAATGTGATGATGCGATTGTGTGTACTATAAATGTGTGTCAGAACCTTATTATGTGCAATGTATTGGTAAATTGATTTATATTGTGCGAGTCGTAAATGTCGGGGTGTATCCTGCGATGTATGGGTTGTGGTGCGGAATTAAATAGAACAAATTGGTTTGTATATCGAGGGACTGACTCGGGGTAGACAATGATTACCCTAGTATAAGAAGTATCCTAAATTTTCAAGGTAAAGTTGGAACCTCTGGGAATTTTTAGGAAAGCGAAAAACTCCAAAAAAATCTTGGCAGAGGTTCTGTTTCCATTTCGACCGTTGGGGCGGGATTATTGCCGCCAAGGCGGGACCGCCAGAGCGGAATTTCTCCCGCCAGAGTGGGATGAGGCGAGGCAGAACCTCAGCCTGTCTCCCCTGTTTTCCTAACCACAATTTCAGACCACGAATGGTATCCGAATTCACCCCTACCAGCCTAATAGTGTTCAGCAACAAAAGTAATAGATTATAAAAACCTTAGGATTAAATAAAAGGTTGCATCAAACAATAAAACAAGCATCCATGTGCTACCAAAAACTTAAGAGAGTCGAAGATAGAAACAAGTGTCTAAAATTTACAAGCCAAAAGGGGCGAAATAATAAACCAGATCAGGAGTCCTCAGACTGGGTGGTGTCCACGTCAGAGTCAAGGTCCTCTAGGGGTATCACGCCAGCCCATGCCTCATTCAGCATAGGAAACTGCGTGTACTCCTTCGAATGGAGTTGGGGAATCTACTTGCCAGGGGCAACACAAGTAAAGATGGCCTTAATAGTCATCCACATCTGGGCGATCAGGCGATCCCTCTCCACACCCGTCCTCCTCTCTTGGCACAAATGGAGACGGAGCATCTCGACCTCTAGGGCAGTGTTGAGTGGAACTGGAGTGAAGTCGGCATAGGCACTCCCCATCCTCTTCCGGACAGCCTCCAGATCCTCTTCGACCCATGCACCTGAGAGTGGGTCCTCATCGTCCGAATCCACGACCTCCTTACTATTGCTAGCCCTACCCATCCTCCTCATCTTGCTCCTAGAAGTAGAGCCTTGTCTAACAAAAAGAGGGTGCAAGGGGGGATCCATAGGAAGTACCTCATCGATGTCGAAAAGTGGCACTCCCACCTGCTTGCACAACGCAGTAATGAGCCCTGGTAGGAAGAAAACCTTCTTGTTGTCCCGGTAGACCATCTTCCACAATAAGATGATATGTGCCCCTATATTTAATGGGATGCCGTGTATAGCACACGCCGCCACCAGAGCCCGAGGAAGGTCATGTCGGTACGGTTGCCCAACGGGTGGATCCTCGACGTCACCAAGTGTGGCCATCTCTTAGCATCGGGCGACCAATCCGTGCTAGTAATACCCTCCACAGTAGCCCAGTATACATGATCCCGACACTTAGGCTCAACCAGAGTGTCTCTCAGCCACTCCAGATCCATCTCTTTTAGCTTGGCCTCGAACTTTGCATTGGGAAC
The DNA here is from genome assembly GCA_029582725.1 of Solanum chiquidenum. NCBI lineage: Eukaryota > Viridiplantae > Streptophyta > Magnoliopsida > Solanales > Solanaceae > Solanum > Solanum chiquidenum. Next base: position 4,597 of record JAJOOS010018298.1, on the reverse strand, counting down.
ATCGGGCAACTCTAATACTTCATTAATAGCGGTCGCATTCAAGGGGATGTCGACTCCCCGCACACGGATGACAGGGTAAGAGTCATCCCATCGGACGATAAGAAGGATGACATAAAACTCCCTTACCTAGGTGGAACACGCATCTGGGGAGCCTCAGTTAGTGGAGACCATCCGAACTCCATCAGGCGAGCATAAAATGCAGGCGCCTTCTCCTATAGCTTGTGCAGCACAAAACTCCTCTCGCAATAGAACCCCATGTTGCGGTTGTCGTGATGTCTCTCCCGACTCGCGACATCAGGAAACCGGATGAAAGGCAAGTGTTCCTCATTTTGTCCTGCCATTTGGAAAGCCTGCAATAAGTTGAAGATAAGTTAGAACGTGAAAGTATAGTCGGGGTAAGGCTAAAAAGTAAGAATTAAGAAAAGAGAATTATTTTTCTGGTGTTAAGGGTAAGGCCACTGCTTGGCGCATCCCGCCACAACGGCCATAATCCCGACTTAGCGGGATTATGAAGGACGCCATAGCGGGATTATGAAGGAAGCCATAGCGGGATTAAGGCAGCCAGAGCGGCCTTCATCTGGGATGAACACCAGGCGCGACAATGGCGCCTTTCCATCCCAAAACCCCCGTTCTCGACAGAATTTTAGCAGATTAGAGTATTATTTTCACGAGCCAAGGCTACCCCCTAGACGTGACACGGCCTACTCGACCCCTAAGGGGTCTTATACAAACCTCATAACATTCTTGAACATAAGAACATAGGAAAATAGAGAGGAATTAAACCTTTCCATTACAATCGAAGACATTTTTCATTAAAAGCAAGCGGAAGACTTTCTAGACATTGTCTCAAACCATCTAATACTTTGAATACAACATTGGGACTTAGCCCATACAAAAGCTTTAACATAAACCAAAAGACATAAATGGAACATAGTGGGTTTTTTCCTCAAAACTATGAGGACTCACCAAGTCTTCATCTTCAAGCTCCTTAGAAACCTATCCTTCAAGTATAGAACATCAATATGTCCCAACCCTATACTTTGGTAAAAAGGAGAAATATGGGTTAGCACAATTAAGTACTAAGTATGGAAGCCATGCAAAAACCATGCTTAAAACATACATTTATTTGAAAGTCATGCTTTTATGTCATTTTGATAAATCTTCATGAACATAAGTATAAGAGGCATAATATTCAAACATAATCAACATACAAGTCATTAAATCACATTAGAACATAATCTACATATAAACCATTACCTTCACATTATGCCTTCACCTCAAGTAACCCTAAAGCTATACCTTGTGCAATGTATGGATAGCGTCCCATACCACCATCCACACTAAAGTACCACCTTAAGGGAACCAAAAGTGAACTTACCATTCAACCTTTCCATCTTCACACAATACTCATACATAAGAGAGGTAGACCTTTCATAAGTCATATCATCACATAAGGACCATCACCTAAGACAACCCCTAAGTCATACTTGTGAAATGTGCAAGTAGCATCCCACACTAGTACTCACACTAACAACTGCTTTGAAGTAACTCATAATACAATCCAAGTATAGCATGCATCTTTACATTTAAGCATATAAGAGTCAACATTTTTCAATAGCTTCATTTAGAGGGCTTTCATACATTAGTCATTAAGACTTAGAGAACTCATTATGACCCTTTCAAAACCTACTTTTTCAATGCATGGATAGCATCCCATACTACCACCCACACTTCATAGAACTTCTCAAGAAAACATAATGCACATCTCACATGATGGGAATAGGCATTAACCGATATAGACCATGAGAGCTAACCATGGAATCCGGTGTCATATGGCCCCAAACCGTAAAGAGGTGGTCTACTTGCCTAAGCTAGGACCAATAATATTTTAGCGTAGGTAGAAACCACTAGCTAAAATCCTATGTGGGCACATAGTTATGGGATAGGAAGATTTTCATTAGAACCCCAGCCTAACATTGGGAGAGTTTCCATCTTACCATATCCGCTCGGTGCTTAGCCTCCATTAGAGTATTTCATTTATATTTCATTATTGTGCTTGAGAGGAATGCCATTGGCCTATCGATCCAAGACACATCATTACACATGAAAGGAATGCCATAGGCCTATCGATTCATGGTACATTACATGGACATCTCATTAACTTGCCAAGAAGGGTGCCTTCAACATTGAGTCTACCGATACAAGGTTCATCATTTCACACATGAAAGGGCTACCAACACTATGTCTACTGATTCAAGGTTCATCACATTAGTTCCTAGACTTATCATGAAGGGCTACCAACACTAGGTCTACCGGTTCAAGACATTGCCTAGAATACTTCATCATTCAATTGTGAAAGGAATGCCCTAAGCCTATCGATTCACATTCATTAAGTCAATACACATTCATCAATACAATAAAGGGTGCCTTAGCCTACCAATTCAAGATACATCAATCCACATTACTTTCATTTATACAATAATAGGATGCACAAGCCTACCAATTCAAGATATACAATTACCATGAAGAACCCTTCATATTCCATCATCAACATTCATAAGTGTCAAATTGAGAAATAGCCTTTCAATAATAACACAATTACATTTAATACAAGCTCACATTAACTTCAATGGATTCACATTCATATTCAAGATATCATGATAACACTTCAATTCCTCATACTATGCCTTCAAGTCCATGAATCTCAAATCATCCACACACCAACAATTTACCATAATAAAGGCATAGATAATGATACAATTCAATAACCCAACGCAATTTAGACAAATTCCATTCATAAGCTTTCATAATCATCAAACCCACTTCATAAAGGCATAATTTAAGAATTGAGAGAATTCATGGGTTCATAGAGTATTTTCATCATAAATTATCAATTAACATTAATACAATCATAATATGTCATTAATAACCATTTGAAATCGTTTGAAGAAGGAACCCATGAGATTGAGTAAAACCCTAAGCTTTTCATGAACTTGAAATCACCTTTGGAATTGGCTCCTTGAATGAAAAGTTAAACAAGGATGAAGACTACCATACCTTGCTATTGAATCCCCACAAAATTTGAGGAAGAAACACCTTGAATCCACAAACCCTAGCTTCAATGGCTCCTTTCTTCTTCATTGAGTTTAGAGAGAGAAATATTTGAGAGAAGATGGGTCTTCTTTTAATTCTATTTGGAGTGACTAAATTGAAGGGTTCAATTAAAAAAGGGTTATATAGTTTCTAGGAAAGGAATAGAATAATAAAGACTCAACTTTGGAAAATAACTAAGGACCCACAAAGTTAAAACTTAAAAGTCCACACCTTACCCGACTTACCTCGCCCTTTGACCCTCATGGCATGCCAAGGGCACTAGGCGACTCGCCAAGTGCTCCCTTGGCTCGCCCATTTTTCCAGTAGGCTCACAAAATGAGCAGTTCACTAGGCAATCTAGGGGGATAATAGGCGATTCACAAACCTGATTGGTGAGCTACGACTTAGATCACCCTTTGTTCCAGAACCTAGGACAAAGGGACAGCCCACTAGGCGATCACAAGTGCACAAGGGCGCATCGCCAAGTCACTTGGGCGATCAAGTAGTCCCATCGCCAAAAGGTCCATCAAAGAACAAGGTTCCTTCCACTCTATCTTGCTAGGTTAGGCCCTTGCTTGCACCCTAGGCTTCCTCCTTGCTCAAATTAGTTCTAAAATAGCCTAGACATCAACTTAAGGTCACACTAACCGGACGTTTAGGCTCGTTCTGGGTCGTTACATTATCTCCCCCTTAGGAACATTCGTCCTTGAATGACAGCTTTGAAGACTTTAAGGAAATAAAGACTCGAGATTAGCAGCCCATCATGCATGCAACATCAATATAAATGAATAATCATAGGAGGAAACATAAAATCTACATCAATAAGCTCAATGCATTACAAGAACATAGGAACTACTTCTACAAACTCATTATGCACCGAAACATCAACATTTCTCATTTTGCTAGAGGAACTTCCTTCTCCAACTCACATCATGCTCATTACAATATCATAAGGCAATTATGCAACTCTTTTCAAAATCACATTTAAGCATACTCAATAAGTCAACTCATGAAGCATTTAGGCAACTCATTATAGATGCACAACAATATGAGGAACAAAATCATGAAAAATCATTTTCTCATTAGAACATAATTTTCATCAAAACATGCATATCATAAAGATATCATGGAAACTCATAATCACACATGACTACAAAACATGAAACAAGCTACAAGCAACTCTTGGTCTCAAGCTTGAATAGGAATAGAAGAAAGTGATAAGGATATCGAGATTCTCAACAATCATTCTATTCAACATACCATCTCCCCCTTAAAGGTAAACATGAAACAACATAGGAACCTTAACATGACATTCATGACCATAAGGAATCATCACTTACCGGTGCCTTTAAATTAGGAAGGTCCTCATTAAGCAACTCTTGCTCACAAACAACCTTACTAACACCTCTCAAGATCTCATATGAGTCTACCACACCAGGTCTAAACTCCTCAAACTCACTACACCTCATAAGGTGAGAATATCAAGCAAGCCTAACTCATGAAC
>JAJOOS010018297.1:0-25995 GCA_029582725.1 Solanum chiquidenum | reverse complement strand
ACTTGTGGTCCTAGGTCCCGTGTCCACGTCTCGGGGGTAGTCTCGGGGCGTGACAAACTTGGTATCAGAGCACTAGGTTTAAGTGTCCTAGGATGTCTAAAAATCCGCACTAAGTAGAGTCTTTTTCATGGGTGTGAAGTGCACCACATATAATGAGAAGGAGGCTATGAAGTGTTTTAGGAAAACTTCACTTTCTTGATACTCTTATCGCGCGTAAGGTATGATATAATTCCATTCTAACTTGACGTTCTACATTTTAGATCATGCCTCCTCGTAGAGCTAATGCCAGGAATGTGAATGCCAGGAACACAAATGCAGCTCCTCCAGTCCCTGATCAAGAAGTGTCGAATGCAGAGTTTGGGAATGCCATTCAGATGTTGGCTAAGAGTGTGGCCAACCAGAACAATCAATGGGCTCCAGTTTCGTTAAATGCCTATGTTGGGTCAGCTGCAGGCAGGATGCGAGACTTTGTTAGGATGGATCCGCTAGAGTTCTTAGGATCGCAATTTGGAGAAGCTCTCTAAAACTTCATTGATGAGGTCAAGAAGATCTTTGAGGTGATGCAGGTCACTGGGAATGATCGGGTTGAGTTGGCATCTTACCAACTGAAAGATGTGGCTCATATCTGGTACACTCTGTGGAAGGAGAACATGGGTACATATCCAGCTCCTATTACTTGAGATTGTTTCAATGAAACCTTTCTGTACATGTTTTTCCCCATGGAGTTGAGAGAAGCAAGGGCCTAAGAATTTATGAACTTAAGGCAGGGTAACATGACGGTCCAAGAGTATGGGCTCAAGTTTAACCAACTCTCCAAGTATGCTCCTCACATGGTTGTTGACTCCAGGGATCAGATGAATAAGTTTCTTTATGGGGTGTCAGACTTAGTGAAAACAGAGTGCAGGAATGCTATGTTGTTGGGAGACATGAACATCTCTAGGCTCATGACTCATGCTCAACAGGTTGAGGGTGATAAGCTTAGGGAACATGCTAAGGAGACTAACAAAGAAAGAGCAGGTAACTACGAGTATTCCCAATAGAAATTAGGTGGTGGAAAGCTCTCGCAGTTTTAGCAGAAGTCTTCGACTCTAGCCCCTTCATTAGCTAGTGTTCCATCCCCAGGTTCCGTAACGATCAGAAAGGTAGGGCGTCAGGCTCTAAGTCTCAAAGAAGTGTTACAGGTACCAAAACCTACCCAACTTGCCCTAAGTGTGGTAAGAACCATCCGGGCGAGTGTCTTGCAGGAAAATAAGGATGTTTTGGGTGTGGTCAGTCTAGTCACAGGTTAAGAGATTGTCTTTCTAGACAGGTTCAAGGAGGAAATAATGGTAGAACTCAGTCTACAACTTCAGCAACACCAGCAGGTCGCCCGACTCAGCAAGGTAACTCATCTGGTACAGGTGGCGGACAACGCCAAAGTAGGATCTATGCTCTTCAAGCTCATCAAGATCAGGAAGATTCTCCTGATGTAGTCACTGGTACGTTACGAGTCTTTGATCTTGATGTTTATGCATTGTTAGATCTAGGGGCTACTTTGTCTTTTGTAACTCCTTACATAGCAGTCCAATTCAGTCTCTATTCCATTCGGTGACCGATTTATAGCTAGACGGGATTACAGAAATTGCCCTGTCACAGTCTCTCTGAAAGTCACCTCAGCAGATCTTGTAAAGTTAGAAATGGTAGACTTCGATGCCATTCTAGGCATGGATTGGTTACATTCTTGTTATGCCTCAGTCGATTGAAGAACTAGGATTGTTCGCTTTTAGTTTCCACATGACCAATCTTAGAATGGAAGGGTAGTAGCTTAGCGCCTATGGGTCGATTCATTTCCTACCTTAAGGCTAGAAAGATGATCTCTAAGGGCTATCTCTATCATCTAGTTTGGGTTAAGGATTCTAGCTCCGCAACTCCAACTCTTGAGTCAGTTCCAATGGTTAATGAGTTTCCAGAAGTGTTTCCAGATGATCTTCCCGGAGTTCCTCCCAAAAGGGAAATTGACTTTGGAATTGATCTCCTTCCAGATACCCAACCTATCTCTAATCCTCCTTACAGAATGGCTCCAGCTGAGCTTAAGGAATTGAAAGAGAAGTTGAAAGACATTGTAGATAAAGGCTTCATCAGACCTAGTATTTCGCCATGGGTGCACCAGTGTTTTTCGTAAAGAAGAAAGATGGTTCTCTCAGAGTGTGCATTGACTATAAGCAGTTGAACAAGGTTGCAATCAAGAATAAGTATCCTATCCCCAGGATTGATAACTTGTTCGACCAACTTCAAGGTACTAGTCATTTCTCAAAGATAGACCTCAGGTCATGTTATCATCAGGTTAAAGTCAGAGATAGTGACATTCCGAAGACAGCCTTCAGAACTTTGTATGGTCATTATGAATTTGTAGTCATGTCATTTGGACTAACTAATGATGTTGCAGCTTTCATGGATTTGATGAAAAAAGTGTTCAAGCAGTACTTGGACTTGTTCATTATCATCTTTATTGATGATATGCTCATTTAATCTAGGAATAAGGAAGAACATGCGAGTCATTTGAGAGTTGTTCTGCAAACTCTCCAAGATCGCCAGTTATTTGCAAAATTTAATAAGTGCGAGTTTTGGTTACAATCAGTTGCCTTCCTTGGGCATATTGTATCTAGTGAAGGAATTCAAGTAGATTCCCAAAAGATAGAAGCAGTGAAACAATGGCCCAGACCTACCTCTGCTATTGATATCAGAAGTTTCTTAGGTCTAGTGGGCTATTACAGACGGTTCATGGAATGATTTTCATCCATAGCCTCACCATTGACTAGGTTGACTCAGAAAAAGGTTAAGTTCTAGTGGTCAGATGATTGTGAGAGAAGCTTTGCAGAACTGAAAACTAGGTTGCAACTCTTGTCATGACTATTGTGATCTATTGTGATGCATCCAGGGTCGGTCTAGGTTGTGTTTTGATACAGTGACGTGCATCCAGGGTCATTCTAGGTTGTGTTTTGATGCAGCGACGTAAGGTTATAGATTATGCTTCTAGACATTTTAAGGTGCATGAGAAGAATTATCTGACGCATGACCTCGAGCTTGCGGTGGTGGTATTTGCAGTCAAGATTTGGAGACACTACTTGTATGGTGTTCATGTAGATGTGTTCACAGACCATAAGAGCCTCCAGTATGTATTCACCCAGAAAGAGTTGAATCTTCGCCAGAGAAGGTGGCTTGAGTTCCTCAAATATTATGATATGAGCGTGCATTACCATCCGAGTAAGGCGAATGTAGTAGCAGATGCTCTTAGCAAATTATCCATGGGTAGTGGAGCACATGTTGAGTAAGAAAGAAGAAAGCTAGCAAAGGATGTTCACATATTTGCTTGGCTAGGAATTCGTCTTATGATCATATCAGATGGTGGTGTAACGGTTCAGAATGGGGAAGAATCTTCTTTGGTAGTAGAGGTTAAGGAAATGCAAGACAGTGATTCAATCTTGCTTGAACTTAAGGAGCAATCCACAATCAGAGAGTGGAGGTTTTCTCCCAAGGGAAAGATGGCGTACTTCGCTATCATGGTAGATTGTGTGTTCCTGATGCGGGTGAATTGAGATAGCATATTCTTGCAGAGGCCCATAGCTTCAGATATTCTATTCATCTAGGTGCCACTAAGATGTACCGCGATCTGCGGGAAGTCTATTGGTGGAATGGTATGAAAAGAGATATAGCAGATTTTGTGGCTAAGTGCCCCAATTGCCAGCAAGTCAAGGTTATTCATCAGAAACCAGGAGGTATGACTCAAGAGATTAAAATTCCTACTTGGAAGTGGGAAGTGATCAACATGGACTTCATCACAGGTTTACCTCATACTCGCAAACAACATGACTCCATTTGGGTGATTATTGATAGGGTTACTAAGTGTTCTCGCTTTTTGGCGGTCAAGACCATAGATTCGGCAGAGGATTACGCCAATCTTTACATTAATGAGATTGTGAGGTTGCATGGAGTTCCTTTGTCTATCCTCTCAGATAGAGGTCCTTAGTTTACCTCTCATTTCTGGAAGTCATTTTAGAAGGGTCTTGGTACTCAGGTTAACCTTAGCACAACATTTCATCCACAGATGGATGGTCAGGCAGAGCGTGCCATTCAGACCTTAGAGGAAATGTTGAGAGCTTGTGTGATCGACTTCAAGGGTAGTTGGGATGATCACCTTCCTCTTATTAAGTTCGCCTACAACAATAGTTACCATTTCAGCATTCAAATGGCCCCTTATAAGGCATTGTATGGGCGTAGATGTAGATCTACAGTTGGTTGGTTTGAAGTAGGTGAAGTAGCCTTGATAGGACCAGATTCAGTCCTTGATGCTATGGAGAAAGTGCAACCCATTAGAGATAGACTTAAGACTGCCCAGAGTCACCAAAAGTCTTATGCATATGTGAGAAGAAGGGAACTAGAGTTCCAAGTGGATGATTGGGTTTTCCTGAAAGTGTCACCTATGAAGGAGGTGATGAGATTTGGCAAGAAAGGAAAGCTCAGTCCGAGATATGTATGCCCTTACCGGATCTTGAAAAGAATTGGTAAAGTGCCTTATGAGTTAGAGTTGCCAGCTGACTTAGCAGAAGTGCATCCAATTTTTCACATTTCACTTTTGAAGAAGTGTGTGAGTGATCCAGCATCCATACTGCCATTAGTGAGTGTGGCTCTAAAAGATAGCCTTTCATATGAGGATGTACCGGTTGAGATTCTTGATCGTCAGGTTAGAAGGTTGAGAAACAAAGAAGTCGCTTCAGTCAAGGTTTTGTGGAGTCAGTCTCTAGAGGGAGCTACTTGGGAAGCAGAAGCAGCCATGAAGTCCAAGTACCCTCACCTCTTTCTTTCCGATTTCACACCAGCTTGGGGTAATAGTTCCTCTTTAGTTTTTCAGTCATTCATGCAGAAATTCAGTCTTAGAATCATATTCCTTCAGTTTGTACTTGCATTTTCATAGTATTTGCATGTTCTTGGAACTCAGTTCATTCAAAAATTCAGTTCTCAGTGTTTAGTGGTAGGGATTGCAGCCCTCTCCCTCCATTTTAGCTAGTTGAATCTTCATTCGAGGACGACTTGTCCCAAGGGGGAGATAATGTAACACCCCATATCCTAGATAGACCAAAATGCAGACTTTGAGAAGTTGCAGGTGCAACCCACGGTTGCCATCCACAGACCGACGATTAGACCACGGTCTGTGATGGTGGTCCGTGGTTTACCACTGCAGCCCCTCCCAAAACCCAGCTCAAAAAATTGGCTAAGTCTCGACCCATGGACAGACCTACGGTTTGTAGGTCAGACCACGGTCCGTGGATGAGGACTCCTTTACCCAACCTCTGACACAAACTACGGTCGACCAGCACAGACCGTCGTTCGATCCACGGTCCGTAGGTCTGACCGTAGATGAGGGTCAGTAGCTAGTTAGATGAAAGTTGTTGATTAGGTCAACGTAAAATAGTCATAACTCTTAGAACAAAAGGAATTATGTGTCCCATGACCTATGGCATGATAGATAAATGGATCTTCTTTCCAACGCCACCAAGTTTGCTAAAATCCGACCTCCGAGTGAAAAGTTATTCTCGTTTTAGTGAAGGCCTGTCGAGTAGGCTTGACTTACGGACCCAATCTACGGACCGTAGAGTGACCTACGGCCTGTAGGTTCAATCCGTCGATCACTCTAACAGAAGTTAAGTCAGGGGTCTTTTGGTCTTTTCTTATTTCTTTTAACCCCTAAGATACGTCGTTTAGACCCTAAATCATGAGGTTTTAGTCAGTTAAATCTATAAACATAACTAGAACTTACCTAAGTCAAGTCATTAATCAAAACATAGAAAATTAGAAGCAAGAGAGGAGAAAAAGGTCAAGAACCCTAGTTAAAAAATGCAACAAGTTTTCTTCAGTTCTAGCCCAAAAATCAAAGGATTTCTCCGTGGAATTCGTCACCAGGTATGTGGGATTTCACTAGTGGGTTCTTTCACCCATTAGGTCCCTAGTTTTCAGTCAGTTTCTTTATTCCATTATTATGACTACACCTAGGGTTTCTTGAATGTTAGAATTATTGGGTTCTTCGTAGTTAGAATGATCCAAATCAGATTAGTATGTTAATATTCAGTTTGTTGCATGAATTCCAGAACCCTAGCTACGTATTTCCTTAGTTCTTGAATTACACATGCTAGGTCAGATATTTCAGTTATTCAGTTATACATGCCTCAGTTTATGAATGCATCATTATCAGATTAATTGTTGCATTCTCAGTTTTGCATGTTCGGTTTTGAGCTATCTAGTATTACAGAAATTCTGTCATAATGTGTTAATCACTTAAATCTATTGGGAGTAGCATAATACCAAGTTGGACTAGGGTTCAGCGTAGCCATATAGTTCCAGAACTACGAGCCACGTAGGTGTAAGTCCCCTCCGTGGACATCATTTAGTGATCACGCCAACATGCCTCTATTGCTTTGGCCAAGTATATTGGGTCCTCTCAATGGGGTGTATACATCAGTCTCCACATTTAGCTCATGTGGTTTTATTATCGGTTATTAGTAGCTCCCACAGTTCAATCAAATTCTATTGCATTGACCATTTATCAGTATGTTCAGTATTCAGTTTCAGCATATTATAAATTGGTCACTGCATTCAGTTATCTCAGCATTCAGTATTTATGTCCTGTTCAAATTACATCATTACTTATTTACTTTGTTCAGTTTTATGTTATTTCAGGTTTGCTCTATCTTGCATGCTCTGTACGTTTCAAGTACTGATGCATATGTACGCTACATCTTCTCGTGATGTAGGTTTAGGTTCTTAGCATTCAGATCACGCTTAGATCGGTTCTCGATCTCTAGTTCAGCAGAATCACTGGTGAGACCTCATTCTCCGAGGACAATAGTCATGAGTTTCTTTTTAAGTATTTTTAGTCCTTTAGTTTCAGTTTTACTAGACTTATATGGGGTCTTTTCCAGCATTTCTAGTCAGTTAGAGGCTATTTTTAGACCCAAATACTAAGCTGAATCTATCTATGTCTGAAAATTGCCTCTAAACTGAATAGAAATGTTGGGACATGCCACAACTAAGTCTAGCAAAACTGAAACTAAAGGACTAAAAATACTGAAAAGAAACTCATGACTATCTTCCTCGGAGAATGAGGACTCAACACTGATTCTGCTGAACTGGAGATCGGGAACCAATCTAAGTCTGATCTGGATGCTTAGAACTCGAACGTACATCACGAGAAGATATAACGCAGAGTATGCATCAGTACTTGAATGGTACTGAGCATGCAGGATAGAATACAACTGAAATAACAAATAACTGAACAAAGCAAATAAGTAATGACATAATCTGAACATGATATAGATACTGAATGCTGAAATAACTGAATGCAGAGACCAATTTATAACATGTTGAAATTGAATACTGGATATACTAATTAATGATCAATGCAATAGAATCTGACTGAACCGTGGGAGCTACTTATAACCGATAATAAAACCACATGATCTAAATGTGGAGTTCGCTGTATACGCCCCATCTAGAGGACCCAATATACCCGGCCATAGGTATAGAGGCATGCTGGCATGATCACTAAAACAATACCCACAGAGGGGACTTACAACCTACGTGGCTAGTAGTTCTCGGACTATTTGGGTACGCTGAACCCTAGTAAAACTCGGTATTATTCTATTCCCAATGGATTAAGTAATTAACACATTATGATTGGATTTCTGTAAGTTACTGGATAGCCCGGACTGGACATGCAAACTGAGAATGCAACAATTAAACTGATATTGATGCATTAATAACTGAATAACTGAATTATCTGACCTAGCATGTGTAATTCAAGAACTAAATAAATACATAGATAGGGTTCTGGGGTTCATGCATTAAACTAAATATTAACGTACTAATCTGACTTGGATCATTCTAACAGCTAAGAATCCAAAAATTCTAACTTCCAATAAACCCTAGGTTTAGTCATAATAAGGGAATCAACAAACTAACTGAAAACTAGGGATCTAATGGGTTAAAGGAACCCACTAGTGACATCCCACATACTTGGTGACGAATTCCATGAAGAAATCTTTAGATTTTGGGGTTGGAACTGATAGAACCTTGTTGCGTTCTTGAACTAGGGTTCTGGACCTTTTCTCCTCTCTTGCTTCTAATTTTCTATGTTTTGATTAATGTTTTGACTTAGGTAAGTTCTAGTTATGTTTCTAGCCTTAAACTGACTAAAACCTCATAATTTAGGGTCTAAACGACGTAGCTTGGGGGTCTAACGAAATAGGAAAAGACCAAAAGATCCCAGACTTAACTGTTATCGGAGTCACTGACGGACGGGACTGATGGACCGTCGATCGACTGACGATCCATGCTGGTCAACCGTCACTCATAACTGGTAGTCTAACAATGTGGGTCTGACCTACGGCCATGGACTATAGATCGTGGTCTGACTTACAGTCCGTAGGTCCTGGCGTAGGTTGACCCTTAGATGATTTTCTGGGGACCTTGATCCACGGACTGTGGTCCCACCTTCGGTCTATAGGTCCTGGTCGTGGGTCAAACCTTAGCTGAAATTGCTGAGGCTTCTAGGAGAAGGGTTGTAGTGTCCATCCACGGACCACAAACATAAAACGTGGTCTGACTTACAGTTCGTAGGTAATGCCCGTATGTGGCACCTGCAGCTTCTGAAATTCTGCAAATCTGGTTTGTTTCGAATACAAGGTGTTACATATGTCCTCTAAGGTCAGAATGGTACGCTCTGCCTGATCATTCATCTGTGGATGAAATGTTGTGCTAAGGTTAACCTGAGTACCAAGACCTTTCTGAAATGACTTCCAGAAATGAGAGGTAAACTGAGGACCTCTATCTGAAATGATAGACAAAAGAACCCCATGCAACCTTACTATCTCATTGATGTAAAGCTTGGCGTAGTCCTTTGGCGAATCTATAGTCTTGACTGCCAAAGAGCGTGAAGACTTAGTAACTCTATCAACTATCACCCATATTGAGTCATGCTGCCTGCGAGTACGAGGTAAACCTGTGATGAAGTCCATGTTGATCACTTCCCACTTCCAAGTAGGAATGTCAATTTCTTGAGCCATACCTCCTGGTTTCTGATGTTCTACCTTGACTTGCTGGCAATTGGGGCATTTAGCCACAAAATATACTATATCTCTTTTCATATCATTCCACCGATAGACTTCCCGAAGATAGCAGTACATCTTAGTGGTGCCTGGATGAATAGAATATCTAGAGTTATTGGCTTCTCCAAGAATATGTTATCCCAACTCGCCCACATTAGGAACACATAATCGACCCTGGTAGCGAAGCACACCAGTTCCCCCTTGGGAGTAAACCTCAACTATTTGTTGATGGAATACACCCTTAAGTTCAGGTAATATAGGATCACTGCCTTGCTTTTCGTTAACTTTCACTACCAAAGAAGATTCTGCCCCATTCTGAATAGTTACACCACTGTCTGATAAGCTCATAAGACAAACTCCTAGGCGAACAAGTGTGAACATCCTCTGCTAGCTCCTTTATTTCTTCCTCATCATATGCTACACTACTCATGGATAATCTGCTAAGAGCATATGCTACTACATCTGCCTTACTCGGATGGTAATGCACACTCATATCATAATCTTGAGGAACTCAAGCCACTTTCTGTGGCGAAGATTCAACTCTTTCTAGGTGAATACATACTGGAGGCTCTTATGGTCTGTGAACACATCTACATGGACACCATACAAGTAGTGTCTCCAAATCTTGACTGCAAACACCACCACCGCAAGCTCGAGGTCATGAGCCAGATAATTCTTCTCATGCACCTTAAAATGTCTAGAAGCATAAACTATAACCTTACCTCGCTGCATCAACACACAACCTAGGCCGACTCTTGATGCAATACAATAAATCACATAACCATCTGAACCCTCTGGTAGAGTCAAAATAGGAGATGTAGTCAACCTAGTTTTCAATTATGTGAAGCTTTTCTCACAATCATCTGACCATTGAAACTTGACCATCTTCTGAGTCAACCTAGTCAATGGTGAGGCTATGGATGAAAATCCTTCCACAAAATTTCTGTAATAACCTGCTAGACCGAAGAAACTTCTGATATCTGTAGGGGAGGTAGTTCTGGGCCATTGTTTCACTGCCTCTATTTTTCTGGGAATGTACTCAAATTCCTTCACTAGACACTATATGCCCAAGAAAAGCAACTGACTGCAACCAAAACTCGCATTTGTTAAATTTGGCGAATAACTAGCGATCTTTGAGAGTTTGCAAAACAACTCTCAAATGACTTGTATGTTCTTCCTCATTCCTAGTGTAGATGAGGATATCATCAATAAAGACGATAATGAATAAGTCCAAGTACTACTTGAACACTCTATTCATCAAATCCATGAAAGTTGCAGGAGCATTGGTTAGTCCAAATGACATAACTACAAATTCATAATGACCATACCAAGTCCTGAAGGCTGTCTTCAGAATGTCACTATCTTTGACTTTGAGCTAATGATAACCCGATCTGAGGTCTATCTTTGAGAAATGACTAGCACCCTGAAGTTGGTCAAACAAGTCATCAATTCGGGGGATGGGATACTTATTATTGATTGTGACCTTGTTTAACTGCCTATAGTCAATGCACATTCTCAAAAAACCATCTTTCTTCTTTATGAACAACACTGGTGCACCCCATGGAAAAATATTAGGTCTGATGAAGCCCTTATCTACAAGGTCTTTCAACTGCTCTTTCAATTCCTTAAGGTCAGCTGGAGCCATCCTGTAAGGAGGAATTGAGATAGGCTGGGTATCTAGAAGGAGATCAATTTCAAAGTTGATTTCCCTATTGGGAGGAACTCCGGGAAGATCTTCTCGAAACACTTTTAGAAACACCACTGGAACTGACAAAAAAGTTGGGGTTTTGGAGCTTTAATCCTTAACCTAGACTTGATGATAGAGATAACCCTTAGAGATCATCATTCTGGCCTTAAGGTAGGAAATGAATCGACCCATTCGCGCTAAGCTACTACCCTTCTATTCTAAGATTGGCTCGTCTGGAAACTGAAAACAAACAATCTTAGTTCTACAATCGACTGAGGCATAACAGGAATGTAACCAATCCATGCCTAGAATGACATCAAAGTATACCATTTCTAACTCTACAAGATCTGCTGAGGTTACTTTATGAGAGACTGTGACAGGGCAATTTCTGTATACCCATCTAGCTATAATTGGGTCATCGACTAGAGAAGAGACTGAGAAAGGTTCCGAGAGAGTTTTTGGACTAACATCAATCTTAACTGATATGTAAGGAGTAACAAAGGAAAGAGTAGCCCCTGGATCTAACAAAGCATAAACATCGAGATCAAAGACTTGTAACGTACCAGTGACTACATCAGGAGAATCTTTCTGATCTTGGCAAGCCTGAAGAGCATAGAGCCTGTTTTGGCACTGTCCGCCACCTATAACAGAAAAGTTACCCTGCTGAGTCAGGTGACCTGCTGGTGTTGCTGAAGTTGTAGATTGGGCTCAATAAGCATTGCCTCCTTGACCCCTTTTAGAAAAACAATCCCTCAACTTGTGTCCAGATAGACCATATCCAAAGCACTCTTCCTTTCCTGCAAGGCACTCGCCTGGATGGTTCTTACCACACTTAGGGCAAGTTGGGTAAGTTTTGGTACCTGCAACACTCCCCTGAGACTTAGAGCCTGATGCTCTACCTTTCTGATCATTACGGAACCTGAAAGATGGGACACTAGCTGATGAAGGTGGTGGAGTTGAAAATTTCAGCTGACCCTGCGAGTGATTTCCACCACCCGATTTCTGTTGAGAATACTCATAGGTTCCAGTCCTAGCCTTCTTGTTCTCCTTGGCCTGTTCCTTAAGCTTATCACCCTCAACCTGCTAAGCATGACTCATAAGCCTAGAGAGGCTCATATCTCCGAGCAACATAGCATTCCTACATTCTATTTTCACCAAGTCTGACACTCCATAAAGAAACTTGTTTATTTGGGCCCTGGAATTAGCCACCATGTGAGGAGCTTACCTGGAGAGTTGGGTAAACTTGAGCCCATACTCTTGGACTGTCATTCTACCTTGCCTTAAGTTCATAAATTCCTGGGCTTTCACCTCCCTTAGCTCTCTTAGGAAAACCCTATCCAGAAAAGTCTCACTAAAGCAATCCCAAGAGATAGGAGCTGCATCTGTACCCCTGTTCTCCTTCCATTGAGTATACCAAATATGAGCTACATCCTTAAGTTTGTAAAATGCTAACTCAACCCGATCATTCACAGTTACCTTCATCACTTCAAAGATATTCTTGACCTCATGAATGAAGTTTTGGGGATCTTATCCAACCTGCGATCCTAAGAACTCTGGCGGATTCATCCTAACAAAGTCTCGCACTCTGGCTGCAGCTGACCCAACATTAGTGTTTACTAGAACTGGAGCCCGCTGGTTATTCTGATTAGCCACACTTTGAGCCAACATCTAAATGGCGTTCCTGAACTTTGCATTCCAGACTTTTTGATCTGGGATTGGAGAGGTTGCATTTGCGTTCCTAGCATTCCTGGCATTAGCTCTACAAGGAGGCATGATCACTAAAACGTAGAACGTCGAGTTAGAATGGAATTAGATCATACCTTACACACAGTAAGAGTAACAAGAAAATGAAGATTTTTCCTAAAACACCTTGTAGCCTCCTTCTCATTAGATGTGGTGCACTTCACACCCATGAAAAGGACTCTAGTTAATGCGGATTTTTAGACATCGTAGGACTCTTAAACCTAGTGCTCTGATACTGAGTTTGTCACCTCCCGAGCTACCCTCGAGATGCGGACACGGGACCTAGGATCACAAGTGACCCCAAGCTAATTCTGCTGGTATGACATAAGCATACTAAGAATAATAATACCTGATGCGGAAACTAAATCATAAAAATAAAAGTAATGGAGAATACCCATATACTAAAACTGAAGATATCAAATCTGAGAGTTTAATACAAAAGAAACATCAAACTCAAATACTAAGCTAAATTTAACTATGTCTGAAAATAGCCTCAAATTGACTAGAAGTGTTGGGACATGCCCCAGCTAAGTCTAGCAAAACTGGAACTAAAAGACTAGTATACTTAAATGATAACATGACTATTGTCCTCGAAGAAAGAGGATTCACCGCTGACTGCTGAACTGGAGATTGGGAACTGATCTAAGCGTGATCTGGATGCTGAGAACCTGGACCTACATCACGAGGAGATGTAGCGTAGAGTATGCCTCAATACTTGAAAGGTACTGAGCATGCATGATAGAGTAAAGCTGAAATAAATATATAACTGAACAACCTATAAAGCAAGAGCATAATTTGAACATGATATAGATACTGAATACTGAGCTAACTAAATACAATGACCAATTTCTAACATGCTGATACTGAATACTGACTATACTAAAATATGGTCAATGCAATGGAGTCTGACTGAATTGTAGGAGCTACTAATAACCGATAATAAAACCACATGAGCTAAATGTGGAGTCCGATATACATGCCTCATCGAGATGACCCAATACACCCGACCAAAGGTATAGAGGCATGCTGTCATGATCACTAAAATGATGCCTACAGAGGGGACTTACGACCTACGTGGCTCGTAGTTCTGGGACAATATGGGTGACTGACCCTAGTCCAACTCGGTATTAGGCTACTCCCAATAGATTAAGTGATTAACACATTATGACTAAATTTATGTGATGTACTGGATAGCTAAAAATGACATGCAAACTGAGAATGCATATTAATATACTGATAATGACACATTCAATACTGTGGCATGTATATCTGAAATACTGAAATATTTGACCTAGCATTTGTAATTCAAGAACTAAAGAAATACATAGCTAGGGTTCTGAAATTCATGCAATAAATGAAGTATTAAGATGTTAATCTGATTTGGAACATGTAATTAACTAATTCATGATAAACTGTTGAAGTTCTAGAAACCCTAGGTCTAGTTGATAATAGGGAATCAAGAATCTGACTGAAATTTAGGGACCTAATGGGCAAAAGGAACCCACTAGTGAAATCCCACATACCTGCTGATGAATTCCACGGAGAGATCTTTCAATTTCAGGAATGGAATAGATGGAATCTTGCTGCGTTCTTGAACTAGGGTTGGTCGACCTCTTGCCTATTTTCACGTTCTAATTTCTAAGTTTTTGATGAAAGATCTGACTTGGGTAAGTTCTTGTTATCTTTCTAGGCTAAAACTAATCAAAGCGACATAGTTTAGGGTTAAAATGACGTAGTTTGGGAGTCCAACGAAATAGGAAAAGACCAAAACACCCCTGACTTAAGTTGCAGACGGGGCTGACCACGGCCACCTTCACGGACCATGAAAGGGACCACGGACCGTGAAGTGGGTCGTGGTCTTCACTTCGTGAGTACTGAGCTGGGGGTCTGACTCATGAGCCTTACCACGGTCCGTGTGAGGGACCACAGACCGTGAAGGACCTCATGGTTCTCACTTGGGTTGATGTTTGGTGGCTCAGTTCTAGGGGGCTACTGGTTGAGCTCCAAGGACGCCCCCACGACCCATCTTAAAGAACACAAACCGTGAAGGTCCCCGTGGCCCTTACTTGGGTGAGGGGTATCTGAAGGCTAGGTTGGGGAGCTACTGCCTAACTCTTTATGGACGCCACCACAGCCCATGAAGGTGCCTGTGGTCTTATTTCTAGACCTGGTGAAGTCCAAGTAAGGATAACGGGCAGTTCAATGGACCCTATCACGGTCCGTGAACCCTTCCGTGGTTCATTGGTTTAGGTAATTTTGCAAAAAAAAATCTGGGTCTTGTTCTTGAGGTGTTATAGGTCACATCGGTGTGGTTGCCCGATGGGAGGATCCTACTAGTCACCAAGTGTAACACCTCGTATCCGAAACAGACCAAAAATGCAGATCTTGAGAAGTTACAGGTGCAACCCACGGTTGCCATCCACGGACTTTAGGTCAGACCATGGCCCGTGCTGGTGGTCCGTGGTTCACCACTGCAACCCCTCTCCAAACCCAGCTCAGAAAATTGGCTAAGCCTCGATCCACAGACAAATCCATTATCCGTAGATCAGACCACAGTTCGTGGTCTATTTTCATGGATCGAGGGCCCCTTAACCCAGCCTTTGACGTGAACTACGGTCGACTAGCACGGACCATCGTTCGATCCACGGTCCGTAGGTCTGACCGTAGATGAGGTTCAACAGCTAGTTAGATGAAAGTTGTTGATTGGGTCAACTATAGATAGTCATAACTCTTAGCACAAAAGGAATTATGTGTCCCATGACCTATGGTATGCTAGATAATTGAATCCTCTTACCTACGCCGCTGAGTTTGCTAAATTTTGACCTCTGAGTAAACTGTTATGCTCGTTTTAGTGAATCCCTGCAGGACAGACTTGACCGACGGACCGTCGTTCCTTCCGTGGATGGTCTTCGCCAGAATTAAGTCAGGGGTCTTTTGGTCTTTTCCTATTTCGTTTAACCCCTAAGATACATCATTTAGACCCTAAATCATGAGGTTTTACTCAGTTTAAACCTAGAAACATAACTAGAACTTACCTAAGTCAAGTCATTAATCAAAACATAGAAAATTAGAACGTTAAGAGGAGAAAGAAGTCAAGAACCCTAGTTCAAGAACTCAACAAGTTTTTTCAGTTCTAGCCCATAAATCAAAGGATTTCTCCGTGAAATTCGTCACCAGGTCTGTGGGATTTCACTAGTGGGTTCCTTTCACCCATTAGGTCCCTAGTTTTCAGTATTTTTCTTGATTCTCTTATTATGACTAGACCTAGAGTTTCTTGAATGTTAGAATTATTGAGTTCTTAGCTGTTAGAATGATCCAAATCAGATTAGTATGTTAATATTAAGTTGATTGCATGAATTCCAAAACCCTAACTATGTATTTCTTTAGTTCTTGAATTATACATGCTAGGTCAGATATTTCAGTTATACATGCCTCAGTTAATATCAGTTTAATTATTGCATTCTCAGTTTGCATGTTCAGTTCGAGCTATCCAGTAACTTACAAAAATTCAGTCATAATGTGTTAATTACTTAATCCATTGGAAGTAGCATAATACTGAGTGGGACTAGGGTTCAGCGTACCCAAATAGTCCCAGAACTACTAGCCACGTAGGTTGTAAGTCCCCTCTGTGGGCATCATTTTAGTGATCACACCAGCATGCCTCTATACCTCTGGCAGGATATATTGGGTCCTCTCGATGAGCAGTATACATCAGATTCCACATTTAGCTCATGTGGTTTTATTATCGGTTATTACTAGCTCCCAAAGTGCAGTCCAATTCTATTTTATTGACCATTTATCACATATCCAGTATTCAGTTTCAGTATATTATAAATTGGTCACTACATTCAGTTATCTCAACATTCAGTATTTATATCATGTTCAGATTATGTCATTGATTATTTGCTTTGTTCAGTTATATGTTATTTCAGCTTTACTCTATTATGCATGCTCAGTACCTTTCAAGTACTGACGCATACGTGCGCTACATCTTCTCGTGATGTAGGTTCAGGTTCTCAGCATCCACATCACGCTTATATCAGTTCCTGATCTCCAGTTCAACAAAATCAATGGTCAGTCCTCATTCTCTGAGGACAATAGTCATGAGTTTCTTTTCAGTATTTTTAGTCTTTTATTTCCAGTTTTACTAGACTTAGTTGGGGTCTGTCCCAACATTTCTAGTCAGTTAGAGGCTATTTTCAGACATAGTTAGATTCGGCTTAGTATTGAGTTAATATCTTCTTTGTATTAAACTCACTAGTTATCATTTATCTCAGTTATAGTATATGGTTATTCCCCATCTTTTCATTTTAATTATGATTTAGCTTCCGCATCAACTTATTATCTTTAGTATGCTCATGAACATGCCAACAGGGTTAGCTTGGGATCACTTGTGGTCCTAGGTCCCGTGTCCACATCTCGGGGTAGTCTCGGGTCGTGACACCAAGTGTACCCATCTCTTAGGATCGGGTGACCAATATGTGTTAGTAATACCTTTTAAGGTAGCCTAATAGACCTGGTCCCATTTGGCTGGCTCGATCACTGTATCTCTTAACCAACCTAAATCCATCTCCCACAACTTGGCCTCGAACTCCATATTTGAGACCTCGGGTAACTCTATTACTTCATTAATGGCGATGGCATTCAAGGGAATGTCGACTCCCCGGACACGGATGACTGGGTAAAAGTCATCCGAGCGGTAGGGAGGATGGTATAGAACTCCCTCACCCAAGTAGAGCATGCATCTAGGGGAGCCTCAGTCAGTGGAGCCTATCCAAACTCCATCAGGCGAGCATGAAATGCGCAGGAGCCTTCTCCACTAGCTTGTGCAACACAAAACCCCTCTCGCAACAGAACCCCGTGTTGCGGTGATCATGTTTTCTCTCCCGGCTCGCGGCGTCGGGAAACCGGATGAAGGGTAAGTGTTCATCATTTTGACCTTCCATGTAGAGAGCCTGCAATAAGTTGAATATAAGTTAGAACGCGATAGGATAATCGGTGTAACGCTAAAAATTAAGAAAATAGAAATTTTGGTGATAAGGGTAAGGTAACTGCCTGACGTATGGTGGGATTATGAAGGCCGCCATTGCAGGATGAAGCCAGCCAGAGCGGCCTTCCTCTGGGTCGAACACCAGATGCGACAATGGTGCCTTTTCATCCCAAAACCCCCGTTTTTGACAGAATTTCAGCAGATCAGAGTTATTTAACTACCCTAGAAAATAAATAAGTAAGTATTTCGGTAAAATAACTCCTAAATGAGGCCTAAATTGGAGTTTTACACCAAGAGACCCTTCCATTTCCCCCACCCATTTTGGTATTGTTTTAACCGTATTTTTACGAAATCCTTACGCCTAGAACATTGTGGAGATGTTGGGGACGTAAGGGAAGTACCCATGCTACGTATATTATATCAATCTAGAAACCTAGTTCAATTTCAAAATAACTACCCCAAAACCGTTTCTAAACAATTAAATAGCAGCATGTAATTATTGTTAATCAAATAGGAAAGTAAAGAGTTTAAGAGACGAGAAGTTTACCTTAATCTGGAGTGATCGGAGAAAAGTGGTTGAGAGAGTTTTGGGATTTTTGAGTTAGAAAAAAAGTAAATAAGGAAACCATTGCCCATTCCCCCCTTCACTGTTTACGATCCCCCACTACAACGGGAGATGCCCCGCCTTAGCGGAAGGCATGCCGCTCTGGTGGGATGAAGCTGTGAAAATTTGGACGCGTTCTTTCGTTATCAGTTGCCTCCATTCCTTCCAGTCCTCGGGTATAGTATCTTTCTTGTGTCAACTATTGAAAAGTCACCATTCCCTGTAGCATCATGATGGCCGTATTTGTTAGTTGGGTTGAGTACCCTGAAATAAGTGTGTGAATGTCTGTATACTAGTCGTTCGGGGACGAACGAGGGGTAAATTGGTATATCTTATAACGACTTGAACCGTCATTATTTAGATGAAACAAAAATCCAAGAAAATTCTGGGCCACTGTCCCGCCAAAGCAGGACTGTTGCCTCTAGGGCGGCGGTGCCAGGGAGGGGTAACCTGACGCAAGGGTGGGATATGCGAGGCAGAACATAAATTACGAGAAATACTATTTTTTCCATCTTCCTAAAATTCCAAAATAGGTCGTAAAACACCCTAGAAACCTGAGAAAAGCTGCTCAAAGCTTGGGAAGGAAGGAGAGAGAGATTTCTAGCGCGAAGATGGTGATAAATTATGAATTTACGATTAAGATCACCGTCACGAATTCCATAAACAAGAATCAAAGACCAAAACTCCGTGCATCTTCTTGGCGCTCGAATTGAGTAGTTTAAATTTGTGCTCATTGCGTATTATATGTAAATCGATGGTAGGACTCATGCGTAGGCCTTCGTGTAGCGAATGATCTATGATTCAAACCCTAGAAAGAAGCCTTAGAAGAATTTCAACATATTAGAGTTATTTAACTACCCTAGAACATAAATAAGTAAGTTTTTCGGCGAAATAACTTCTAAATGAGGCCTAAATTGGAGTTTTACACCAAGACACCCTTCCATTTCCCCCGCCCATTTTGGTATTGTTTTAACCGTATTTTTTCAAAATCCTTACGCCCAGAACGTTGTGGAGATGTTGGGGACGTAAGGGAAGTCCCCATGCTACGTATATTATATCAATCTAGCAACCTAGTTTAATTTCAAAATAACTACCCCAAAACAATTTCTAAATAATTAAATAGCAGCATGCAATCATTTTTAATCAAATACGGAAGTAAAGAGTGTAAGAGACAAGAATTTTACCTTAATCTGGATGATCGGAGCAAAGTGGTTGAGAGAGTTTTGGGATTTTTGAGTTAGAAAAAGAGGAAATGAGGAAACCATTCCCCATTCCCCCCCCCCCCTTTACTATTTATGATCCCCCGCTACAATGGGAGAAGCCCTGCCACAGCGACTTCGCCTTAGTGTAAGGCATGCCGCTCTGGCGGGATCAAGTTGTAAAAATTTGGACGCGTTCTTTCATTATAAGTTGCCTCAAATTCTTCTAGTCCTTGGGTATAGTACATTTCTTGTGTCAACTATTAAAAAGTCACCATTCCTCGTATCTCCATGACAACCCTATTCGTTAGTTGGGTTGAGTACTCTAAAATATTTGTGTGATTGTCCATACACTAGTCATTCGGGGATGAACAAGGGGTAAATTGGTATCTATTGTAACAACCCAAATCATCGTTATTTAAATGAAACAAAAATCTGAGAAAATTCTGGGCCATTGTCCCGCCAGAGCGGGCCTGTTGCCGCTAGGGCGGCAGCGCCAGGGCGGGATAGGCGAGGCAGAACATAAATTACGAGAAACCTTATTTTTTCCATCTTCCTAAAATACCTAAATAAGTCGCAAAACACCTTAGAAACCTTAGAAAAGCTGCTCGAAGATTGGGAAGGAAGGAGAGAGAGATTTTTAGCATAAAGATGTCGATGGATTGCGAATTTCCGGTCAAGATCACCATTATGAATTCCAGAAACAAGAATCAAAGACCAAAACTTTGTGCATCTGCTTGGCGCCCAAGTAGGCTAGGTTTTATGAATTGAGTAGTTTAAATCTGCGCTCATTGCGTATTATATGTAAATCGATCATAGGATTCATGCGTAGGCCTTCGTGCACCGAATGATATATGATTCAAACCCTAGAAAGAATCCTTAGACAATGAGTTAGGGCTAAGTATGGTCGAATCAGGGTTTGCATGATGTGCGTGATGATTAATCCATTGTAGGGTATTTTTGTGATTCTAGAATTGTGTGATGTATGTTGTTCTTTCTTCATTGTGATACTTGCATGTATATGAATGTTGCATCATTGATCACACTTGTTGTAGAGGAGATAGAGGAATGGGGAATGCCTTGAATCATGACTTAAATGTATGATCTTGAAAATATACTTGTGATTGTGGTGTGTGGAATGGATCGATTTCCACGTTTCGGCATAACTAAATTGGATTGGTTGCCACATTTTGGCATAACTAACTTGGATCAGTTGCCACGTTCCGGCATAACTATGGAATCGGTTGCCACGTTTCGGCATAACTATGGGATCAGTTGCCACATTTTGGCATAACTAACTTGGATCGGGTACCACGTTCCGATATGCTAATTATTTGGGTTTGGGTTCCATAAGAGGACAATGATGTGCATAATTGTGTATAATTATCTGAGCATGTGATAATCGATATTGTATATGTCCAGTATTTTGCATGTATATAATGTGGAATTGACTTGCTTATGTATGTTGCACCTAGTGGGTATACGTTGGAACGACTAACATTTAATTATCTTTGTGTTAACTGAACTTGTTGGGTATAGTGGAAGGGTAAAGTGTTCAAGGGGCTAGTAATGGATAGAAAGGGTTTTTCGTATGCCATATTGGAGAGAAATAGAGGTAGTGGATGTGATGAAATATGCTTAGATAGATTTCACCTTGGGGGAAAGAGACTGAGCTTAGTGGTAAGGAAGTTTGATGTAGTGTGCTTTGTTACCATGGTTGGGTAATGTGACAAGGAAGTAAGAGTACGAAGTGAGCGTTTAGTTGAAGTGCTTATGGGTGAAATTGGGGGTTTCGTTAATGTGTTAGAACGGTTAGGCTGTGATCAAGAACCTGGTAAGTAAGTTGTTTGAGAAGGTGGAGAAGAAGGTGGCTTATTTCATGATCTTACTAGTCGGTTGCTTATGTTATGTGGTGGGCGTCGGGCTGACCGATGAGGCCTACCAGTATGTGTATTTGTACTGATACTACTCTTGCTATATCTTTTGACATAGTCTGGATGCAGGTTGGTGATGTTTCATTAGGTGAAGACGGAGAAATTCTCTAGCAACTTTTATTCTTCCTTTCGCATGGTGGGAGTTGTATCTTTTATTTATCTTGTCCAGTTGTACTCTTAGTAGCCCTTGTACCATTTTAGAGTAGGTACTTGGGAGTGTTAATTACTTTACAAGTCTCAACTCGAGATTGTTTTAAAGGTTTTTAATTAAGAATTCTATTATTATATTTATTACCATTTATTCAAATTTCCGCATGTTTTAAATTGTTGGGATATGAGGGTTCTCCTACTTAGGTGGTAGTATGTAGGTGCCCGCACGGCCCAGTGGGTTGGGTAGTGATAATTTCATTTTTAACTGTAGTTGCACTAGTTAAAAGAGATCAAATTAAGGACGTATTAATTATGTATCATAATAAGATAATATTTGCATGAAAGATTAAAGTTATATGGAGTACCTTCATCATTGTTTCCAGTGTAATCTGAACTCAAGGATATAGCATGCACGCCTCATAGAGTTGTCCTGATATAAACATTATTTACATTTATATATATACAACACATAATGGACAAATATATATAAGGCATATTCTATCTCAGAGAAATACTTTAACACACAAAAAAAGTAAGTACAATTTTTAAAACATAATAAGCACACTTATTTCTAAGGAAGGGGACAAACTCAAAAAACAACTTTCTTTGGAAAAATGATAGAGAAGAGAAGTGTTAAGACTCCCATGTAACACCTCAAACTTCGAAAGAACTAACTAGAAGTTCATACAAGTTAACCATTAGTTTTTGGTTTTGGATCAACTTCAAATAACCATATATTTTAGCACATAAAGAGTTAGGTGGACCGTGACCTATCAAATCGAAGGACTTTGAGTCCTCTTTCCAACGCCACCAAGTTTTCTAAATTTTGAGTTTCGAGTAAAATGTTATGGTTGCTTGATTGAAGCCTCTCCATTTAAGGCATTCCATCCATGTTTCCTGACCCAATTAAGGTTTAATCAGATACTAAATCCCCCATTCATGTTCAAATAACTTAGGGATTTAGAGCAAGGTTTAAGAAGAGAAAATGGGCTAAGTTCTAGCATTCTTTAAGATTTGTAGAATTTGCCAAGAAGATCATTCTTTCCAGGTATGTACGGATTTTCTATTGATGGACTGGTTCGTCCTCGAGTGTATCATCTCTAATTCATCCACAAAATCATTATGTTAAGATATTCTTGATTGGCTCTTAATTGTTGTTCATTCTTTAACAATAGAGGTTCTTGAGTTTTTTTGAGTTGAGGATCTTGAGTATGAGTTATAATTTGGGATGGAGATTGTATGGGTTTTGGATAATTTTGTGTGGGGTTTGTAAATAAAAAAGAGTTTAGAAGAAATTATTCGATTCTAGATGAGTTAGCACCATAAATTGAGAAGAAAAATTCGTCAGATTTCCGAGTACTAGGGTGAGGCGGCAAGCCACCATAGCGCCAGAACTACTGTTCAGTAGTTTAAGACCTGACGCACAACCCCAGCAGTGCGCTCCAAACATTATCCAGAAGTTTTGGGGTTGGCGCTTTGCTCCACTCAATGCACCAAGTCCTTTTCTTTTCCATCCTTCATTTTGTATGTGTTCTTTCAAAACGTGTCTACGTTCTCTTTTTAATACGAACTCTTAAAGTCCTCATTAATCCTTGAGATATCCTACATGTCTTAATTTGCATTTCAAGTTGAAGTAAAATTAATATGAAAGTTCAAAGAGGTCCTTTGAGTCTAATTGAAAATTCTTCTGTAATAAACTAGAGTTTTGAACTAAATCTTGAGATACAAAATATGAGAAATGAGAAAGTTACATTCATGTTTGAGAAATTATATAGGGGAACTAAGTATTGCCATTAGTAATATGTTTACATTTAAAGGAGAGAAACTTTGATTTCTAAATGAGTTTATGAGTTCAAAGACATTTCAGAGCATTACCTTTTTTAAGGGGATATTTTGAGTAATTACCTCAAAATGAGAAAGATTTATGTTTTATACATTTGAGCATGAGTTTATATATTATTGGGAATAGTATTGAGCATCAATATGTGGATGAGTTCAGACAACTCACATTCCTCATAAACCATGTAGACAACATGGGTAAGTGATTGTACTTTTTAGAACACTCATTATTACTTTTAATCATAGATTAGTGGATCTACTTAGTTGACGTGTTCTATACCCCAGCAAGGTATATGAAAGTTTTGGCAGCGCGGGAGAGATGATGTATCATCACATAGCTCATAGTGATGGTTGTCATTTAGAGAATCTCCAAATAAGAGTAAAGAGCATGTTCTTGTATTTTAATATATTTGAGTTTATATCTACTATTTTAAAAGCTTTAAATATTGCATCTCTTATTATTGCTTTCATATTGGAGTTGAGTTGAGGTGAGTATGGTCTTCCCATGTTATCAGTTCACTTATCTATGTTTCTATTTCCCCTTACATGCTCGTACATTCAGTGTACTGACGTCATTCGACCTGCATCTTTTTATGATGCAGATACAGCTATTCAGGGGAATCAAGTGACGCATCGTTGATACCATTTACACTCCAGCTAGGTTTGGTGAGCCTCCTTGCTTTCCATAGGGCTTCACATTATCATTTCTTCTTTGTTAAGTTGTCGAGGGTCCTGTCCCGACAACTTTCGTAGTATTAGAGGCTTCATAGATAATATTTTCCCCCTTGTTGATGTTTTGAGACTTTGAGTCACTTAATTATGTTTATTTAAGTGTTTCCAGACCTTTACAAAATTGAGTTATTGTTGAGATATTTTGATTAAATCTTTGCAATTGGTGTCCCATTTTTCTTGAGTATGTGTTCTGCTAAGTAGTCAGCCAGTTCAAGGGTTCGCTTGGGACCAACAATGGTTCTTGAGTGCTGGGCATTTCCAGGGTGTAGGCTCGGGACATGACATCCCACAAAGGATAATCATTTTCTTTCAACTTTAGCCAAGGAATAGCGTCTATAAGAATGTATTAGATGAGATATGAATAGTATCATGTTTGTGACTAATCAATTTGAAACAAATATATAAATTGCATGTATTTAATTAAATTTCAATTAGTTGTTTCATTGGTTCGGATAAATTAGTGATGATATGATCATCCATAGAAAAATCTGCTATATTTTCTTGTGTAAAATTAGTTATTTCACTCTGACTTTACAATGATATATATGTATTTCCTTACTCAGCATACATAAGACTACTATATTCTTGTTCAAAATTATCTTTAAATCAACATGCCTAAAATCTTTCGTATTAAATTTAGTTGTAGGCATTGATTTAGAAGAACTACCACTCTTAATAAAATCAGAACTTTTACTTTTTTCCAGTAAAATTGAACATTATAGGGACTATTCATATTAAAGTAAATAAAATATGAAAGTAATTAGAATAAATAATAGACAAATTTTAAATGAGAAAATTAAATAAATTGAGAGTTGGAATGAATATACCAAAGGTTTGTGTAGAAGCAAACATTTATAACGAAAAGAAAAAAATTAATGCAAAAACTTGAAGCTTGCTCCGATAAAATCACCAAACTTTGATAACACAATTAGTAATTAATAATTTGTAAAAGGGAAAAATCACAAATATGTCATAGAACTTTTAGAAAAGGCTCATCTATGTCATCCCCTAAAAGTTTGGCTCATTTATGTCCTTTTCATTTGAGAAAAGGCTCATCCTTGCCATTATTTATTAACTGGAAAAAAATTCGATTTCACAAAACTATTTCTTACACGTGGTCAATTATGGTTTCGCCGTGTTATTAATTAAATTATTTATTAAAAGAAAATGGCTCAAATATGCCATTAAACTTTGAGAAAAGGTTCATATTGTATGCCAAGTTTGACTCATCTATGCCATTTCAGTTAAGAAATAATGGCAAGGATGAACGTTTTTCTCAAACGTAAATGAAAAAATGAGTCAAAGACTTAAGAGATGGCATACTAGATGAGCCTTTTAATTTCTCAAAGTTCGTTGGTAAATTTGAGCTCTTTCCCTTTGTAAAAAAGAGTTAGAGAGATTATAGTAGTAGAAGAGAGAATATGAGAATATAGATGAGAGAATAGACAACTTGTGAGAAACAACAAAGGAGTGGAGGGGTATTTATACCGTAGAAGTAGGATTAAAGTGTATCTTTATTTAAGTTTGGGGTTAAAATAAAGTTGGGGGGGGGAGGCTGAAAAGAGTTGTTTAGCCAATCGTCCCCAATAGCTAGAATTTTTAAACTTCTGGGATAACATTGATCTCGTCCCATCCCATGTCTTGACAGACCCATCCCTCCATATGACATGTATGAACAGAACTGATTAGGGATTGGGTTGGGTGAGGCATTCTTGGCTCAACTGCTACTCTTAACCTTTACAATGAAAAGTTTGATTAGAAGTCTAATTCGGACTGTGAAATTGCAAATAAGTAATTAAAAAATATAGTTTTTTATGGTATTTACTTTTCGTAATAATTCTGGAGAACACTTAACATTTTAAGCGCTAAGGGTTCGTTTGGTTAGTGAACAATCTATCACGAAATTTATAATGATGGAACTATATAGTGAATATATTATTATGGGTGAAAATAATTTATACCACCGAACTTGGCTTTAAT
>JAJOOS010018296.1:0-28527 GCA_029582725.1 Solanum chiquidenum | reverse complement strand
ATTTCCCACTCAATTTGACCCCCTGAATAAGAATATGAAGTCGAATTTCCGAAATCATGCACGGATTTTGAGATATATGGAAATTACAATTATAGGTGTTTCCGAAGCACATTTTCGGGCATTTTTGGGGTCGTTTCATCTATATTCTGAGTCATACCACTAGACCTTTGATGCTCTACTTTAACTTGTTGACAATTCAGGCATTTAGCAACGAACTCAGCAATACCTTTCTTCATACTATTCCACAAATACACTTCTCTCAGGTCACAATACATCTTTGTGGAACCCGGATGAATGGAATATCTGGAGCTATGAGCTTCCACCGTGATCCTCTCTTGGAGGTCATACAATCTTGGTACACACAACCTACCTTGATACCTCAATACGCCATCTCCCCTTGTTCAAAAGCCATTACTTTTTGCTTATGAACATTTGCCTTCAATTCAAGCAAAATAGGATCTTGGTCTTGTTTCTCTTTAACTCAGACACTAATGATGATTCAACCTCATTCGTTACCACTGCTCCTCCTTCTATGGAATCCATTAGTCGAGCTCCTAATCGTGCAAGTATGTGCACATCTTTCACTAACTCTCTCTTTTCTTCCTCAACATGGGCGGTACTACCCATAGACAACCTGCTCAAGGTATCATCAACAACATTAGCCTTACCTGGGTGATAGAGGATACTTATGTCATAATCCTTGAGTAACTCTAACCACCTCCTCTGTCTGAGATTAATCTCTTTCTGACTAAATACATATTGTAGACTCTTGTGATCGGTGAATACATCCATATGAACACCATAAAGGTAATGACGCCATACTTTCAAAGAAAATACTATGGCAGCCAACTCTAGATCATGGGTTGGGTAATTCTTCTCGTGAACTTTCAGCTGTCTGGAGGCATAAGCTATAACTTTACCATTCTACATTAACACACAACCCAAACCAACTCTGGACGCATCACAATACACCACAAAACTTTGAGTACCTTCTGGTAAGGTCAATACTGGGGTAGTAGTCAACCTTTTTTTCAATTCCTGAAATCTTTTCTCACAAGCTTCAGACCATTGAAACTTTACTGTTTTCTGAGTCAACTTGGTCAAAGGAGATGAAATAGATGAGAACCCCTCGATGAACCTTCTAGAATATCCAGCCAACCCCAAGAAACTCCTAATATCAGTTGGAGATGTGGGTCTAGGCCAATTTTGCACTGCCTCTATTTTCTGGGTATCAACTCTTATTCCATCAACGGAAACAGTGTGGCCTAAAAATGCCACAGACTCAAGCCAAAACTCACATTTAGAGAACTTAGCATACAATTCTCTATCATTTAGAGTTTGGAGAATTAATCTGAGATGGCTAGCATGATCTTTCTCAATCCTCGAATAGATTAGTATGTCATCAATGAATACGAGAACAAACATATCTAAATAAGGCTTGAATACTATATTCATAAGGTCCATGAATGATGTAGGAGCATTGGTCAAACCAAATGACATAACTAGGAACTCATAATGACCATAACGGGTCCTGAAAGATGTCTTTGGAATATCACATTCCCTTACTCTTAACTGATTGTAGCCAGATCTGAGGTCTATCTTAGAAAAACAAGTGGCACCCTGAATCTGATAGAAGAGATCATTGATTCTCGAAAGAGGATACTTATTCTTGATAGTAACCTTGTTCAATTGACGATAATCTATACACATTCTAAGAGAACCATCTTTCTTCTTCACAAATAAGACCGGAGTTCCCCAAGGTGAGACACTTGGTCGAATAAAACCCTTATCAATGAGATTTTTCAACTGCTCATTTAACTCTTTCAACTTTGATGGTGCCATTCTATATGGCATAATAGATATAGGACGAGTATCGGGAAGAAGATCTATACCGAAGTCTATTTTTCTCTCAGGAGGGACTCCAGGAAGATCGTCTGGAAGGACTTCTGGAAACTCATTAACAACTGAAACTGACTGAATAAAAGGTGTCTCAACCTAGAATCATTAACTCAGACTAACTGATAGACACACCCCTTGGAAACTAACTTTCTCGCCTTAAGGTACGAAATGAACTGACCCTTAGGCACTATTGAACTGCTACTCCACACTATAACTGGCTCATTAGGAATTTGGAACCTAACAACTTGAATTCTACAATCAATGGAGGCATAACATGCATGAAGCTAGTCCATACCTAGAATGACATCAAAATCTACCATGTCTAACTTAACTAAATCAGCCATGGTGCTCTTGTGGTTGATGGAAATAAGATAATCACGATAGACTCTCTCAGCTAGAATAAACTCACCAACAGGTGTAGAAACACTGAAGGGATCACAAAGTTTCTCAGGAATAACATCAAAATTCATTGCAACATAAGAGTTACAATGGATAAACTCGCTCCTGGATCTAACAAAGCATAAACATCAGATCATACTAGTGACAACATCTGAAAAATTCTCTTGCTCTTGGCGAGTAGTGATAGCATATAGGCAGTTTGCTCCTCCACCAGTACATGAAGTAGCTCCTCTAGATGCCGCTTTGTCTGGTGGAGCAACGGAAGAAGATTGGGATCTATTGCCCCTATTTCCCTTTCCATGTTCTTTGGACACTCTTTCATGAAATGACCCTCTTGACCACACTAGAAAAATCCTGTAGAGCCATCGCGACAAGCACCTGGGTGGTTTCTACCACACTCAGCACATGTAGGAGCCCAATTACCTCCTTGTGCCACACTACCCTGAGACTGAGCAAGTCTAGGTCAAATTCTATGAATTCTGACTATTATACTCACCTTTGTTCCTTGGTGCAGGTTTATTAACAGGTGATGGAACAGGTCCCTTATGTTTTTGTTGGAAAGAAGACCGGTTCACATTATTCTTTTGCTGCCCAGACTCATTCCTCGATGTCTTAGCCTTCTTGTTTCTGAATTCTTCCTTATCCCTCAGCTTCTCTTCCTCAACCTGCTGCACATAAACCATCAACCTTGATATATCCATGTCCCCTATTAGCATAGCTGCCTTGCCCTCTTTGCTTGACAAACGAGACAACCCAGCAACAAACAAACTCATCCTGCTCCTCATATTAATAACCATCTCTGGAGCATATCGAGAAAGTTGGGTGAAATTCAAACTGTACTCATGAACACTTAGTGAATCCTGCTAAAGAGTAAGGAATTCTCGTACTTTGGCTTCTCTCAGTTCACGGGGAAATAAACTCCCCAAGAAAATCCTTCTCAAACATAGCCCAACTCAAAATTGGTGCACCCTCAGCTCTACCCTTCTTCCACCGGTCAAACCAAGTCATAGCAATACTCTTTAGTTGATATGAAGCTAATCCACTCGCTCAGCATCAACAACGTGCATAACCTCAAACACATTTTGCAGTTCCTCAACAAAACTTTCTGAATCCTCAGTAGTGTTTGAACCAGTGAAGCTTGGGGGTTTCATCCTCAAGAACTCACAGATCCTCAAAGTATCATTCCCTTCCTGTCGATTCTCCCTCTGCCCAGCTTGGTTGGTCACAACTTGACTTAACATTCTGATCGCTTCCCTAAACTCAACATTGGTGATTCCCCTTGAGGTTGCACTTCAGGTGCATTAGGTACCCCTTGTTCCTCGATATTACGCCTAGCAGGATGACCTCTGATAGCTCTTCATGGAGGCATGATCAACTAAAATACACGCGCAATCACGAGTTAGAAGGAAACTTTATAGAGATTAACTCTATCGCACGACATGAATATGAAAGAAATGAGATAGTTCCTAAATGTTGCAGCCTCCTAATTATAGATGTGGTGTGCTTCACACCGATAATTAGGACTCTACACACACGGCTTCATAGACTCCCTAGAACTCTTGAACTCTTGGCTCTGATACAAAGTTTGTCACACCCCGAGCCTATACCCTGGGTGGGACTGGCACTCGAGAACCATTGCTGGTTCCAAGCGAACACTTGGCCTGACTAGACTCTTAGCGGAAGACTTGCTTAACATAAAATGTACTTACACACAATCTTAAATAAACTGTCTGAATAGATAAATTGAGAATGTTTAGAAAATAACATTCAACTTAGCCAAAATGGCAACTCAAGTATTTAAATCAAACAACTGAAATATCAAGACTAAAGAACTCATATCTAACTGTGTATGAAACCTATAGATACTAAGAGAGATGTCAGGACAAGACCCCCGACCATCCTAACAATTGAAAAATCCCAAAGCAATAAAACAAAACATAACCAAAGGGATCCTCCGAAAAATAAGGAGGCTCACCAACTGACTCTGAGTGCTCGACTGGATCAACGAGGCGCTGGATGCTGATCCTGGTTACTTGTATCTGCATCATAAAATGATGCAGGCCAAATGATATCAGTACATTGAATGTACGAGTATGCTAGGGGAAAACTAAATGTGACATAAGCTTGAACTGAATTATGAAAGAAACACTTACCTCAGTTTTACTCAACTCATGGACACTCAACTCATGGACACTCAACTCAATGCAAAATTAAACAACATTAAAGATGCAGTTTATATGAAGCATTTAAATAGTAAGAAACAACTCAATATACATTTATATAATAAAGTTATATAACTTTGTGGGAGTTTCTCTAACCAACAACCATCACTATGAGTTACGTGATGATACATCATCTTGACCACGCTGCCAGAACTGTCCTATAACTTGCCGAGATATAGAACGTCTCAACAAAGTGGATCCACTAGTCTATGCTAAAAAGCACTAAGGAATCATCTACAAAGTATGACCCTTTCTACCCATGATAACTAAGTTGTTATGAACTCGTCCCCACATCGGTGCTAAATACTACTCCCAAAATACTCAGCTCATATGTTTAAAAACAAAAACTCTTTCAGTGGTTTGATATAATTACTCAACAACTAGCTCAAAGGCTCTCTTGGAAATCAGTGTTTCCTCTCTTGTTTAAATGTGAAAATATTTACTTTTTGGGAATACTTAGTTCACATATACTCTTTTTGAAGAAATGAACTTCATTTGTTACTCTTACTTAACTCAAAACTCAAGTCTTAAAACAAGATTAAAACATTTGCAAAAGACTTCTTGAAAAGACTCTAAGAACTCTCTAGACTTGGCTCTTAACTTTTCTTGAATTTGAATTTATGGATTCAAGGTTATGATTCATGTGTTTTGGATGATTTATAGGTGTTTAGAAGTCATTTGGAGTAGTTAGAATCAATAGGAAGTGTTAGTTCACTTTAGAAGGACTTAAACGGGCTAAACGATGAAAAACGGGTTGGGGAGTACGGCCCTGGCGCGTTGATGGGGCACCGCGTCAGCCCCTAAGTTACTGGGGCTCATTTCTCGTGCACTGCTGGCGCGTCACCCCAGCCTTCCTGGCGCAACGGGGGTGCGTCGCGCCAACATTGCCCCATACAAAACTGACAAACTATTTCTCTCATTTTCTGACCTTAATTCGATTAATTTCAATTCTTTTTTTTAATATCTCTTTAGATTCAGGTACCCAAAACATATACACAAGAATTTAACTCAAAGTAACTCTAATAATCAATATTAATCTCTCAAAAACTCCACAATCTCAACCCAAATTCAAGAACGAAAGCAATTCAAGAACACCCATCAAAAACATTCAAACTTTCAATCTTTTTAGGACGAATTCACGCTGAAGTAAACATGTTTGGCACATGGGTGAACAAACCCAACGTTATGAAAGTCTCACATACCTCGTAGGATCAAATCCTTGACAAAATCTGCAATCAATTCCTTATGAAGACAACAAATTTTTACTTTCCTCTTCTCTTCTCTCTTGAGTTCTTCTCTCTAAAGCCCAAGTGTTAATTTTCAATTGTGAAAACTGAATCAATTCAGTTTTTACCCTAATTAATTCATTAAAAACGAAATAAATTAATTGGGTAAGGAAAATAGCATAATACCCTTCCAAAATCCAGTTTAGACTTTCCTTATGTAAACATCCCGATTTGAAATGGGCATATCTCTTTTATATGAACTCAAAATTGAGCAAACTCAGTGGTGTTGGAAATATAATCCAAATATATTTCCAAATGTATCATGTAGCACACATAAATCATCCTGATATAGGAGTTATGGTCATTTAAAGTTGACCCAAAACTCAAACTTAACATAAATTAAATAAATTTTCAGATTTTTCATTCTTTCCAAAAATGGCTCTTTCTGATTCTATATCTTTCACTAAGCGAGGTGTTACAAGAATAATTAATAAACGATCCAAAAGTGCCTTAGAAAATAACTGTCGACACCCATCGACGGCCAGATCGACAGTCCGTTGGTCAGGCCATATATCGTTCTGGTTGGCCGTTGTTTGGGGTCAGAGACTATATCTCTGGGCCCCTAACCATAGGCCCACCTACAACTCGTGGGTCCATTGATGGGCCGTGGACCTCATCCGTGGGTCTCAACTTTTTACCTCAAAATTCTTCTAAGTCTGGGACTCACCTACGAACCCTACCTATGACTCGTACACTGAACTACAGACCACCCTGGTGCACCATCAAAAAAGTACTGAAACTTGACATTTTGGGATCTTGTGCTGGCCAACCACGACACTGACCTACGGTCCGTGTGTCAGTCCATGGGCCGTAGGTGGCTCCGTCGAAACTGACACCAGATCTTGAAGAAATCTGCTATTCTACCATTTTTGAATCCGAGGTGTTACAGTTATGCTGTGATGTTATGTTAAGAATAGCGTTTATTGCTTGTTTGGTTTGTTATATTCAAACTTATATTCATTATATAATTTTAAAGAATTATTTGTTTACAAAAATACCATCCACCTTATTTACTTATTTTTTTACATTTTTTGCAAGTTTTAGTTATTCATTCTTAAAAATAAAATTTTCATGTTATTTAGCTTAAATATTTTTATGTGTGCATTTTCATGATTGTGTCGTGTGTTTTAAAAATTAAACTTTCATTGTATTCAACTTTAAAATTAAACTTTCATCTTATTTAGCTTAAAAATAAAACTTCCATCTTTTTAAGTTTAAAAATAAAACTTCTATTTTTTTAAATTTTTCAAAGTAAAATAAATTATATTATTAAAGTTATCTACACTTTAATTGATATATAGTTTATAATTTTTAAGTGAGTAAGAAACTACTTAATTGAAAATATGTAATTTAGTAGTGGAGTAATATTTTAAGAGAAACCAAAATATCAACAAACATAAGAATTAGGCAAATAAATTCAACTTATAATATATTCATAAATAAAAATTGTATTTATAAAATGTATTTTTAATAGAAAAATATATCATCATAAAAACAGCGATAAATTAAGGTTGTGAATGTTATTATAGTTGTTAAAAATTATGTTAATATACATGAATATAAAAGTGGCATATAAGAGAGAGTTTAAGTGGTATTTTAGTTATTCTACATACTTTATGCCAGGATAAGTTATCCTGTCATTATTATTCCACACCCGGAGAGAAATAAATTATTCTAGTACAATTTATTAATCTTGGGATCAGTTATCCCATCCCATCTCACTAAACAAGGGATTAAGAGACACTAAAATTTTATCCCATGATAATTTTTTCGTATCCATCACACCAAACGATCCCTTAATGTATCATAAAAAGTACTCAGTTTGATTGTTTGTCCTAAAACTAACAGATTCATTCGTTAAATTTAACATCGGGCTCCACTAAAAATTAAACACACAAAAGCTTTCCCTTTATCCTTCATTCTCATTGTCTTCCCATCAAATTAAAGTTTTGTTTGTTTGTGCGTATTTTTGCTCAGCCATCAAATGGGAACTTCCCTCTCCCACTTTTAAGAATATTACTTCTTAAAAGTGTGGTACAAATAGTTGAGTTCTACTTTGATAAACATTTAAGATCAAGTTTATCTAATTTTATATAAATTGTGAATTCGTTTTTACAGTGCCTCCAACATTAAATTTGCTTGGTTGATGCTTCATCCGCCCGTTATGGAAAATTTTAATGCTGAAAAATGTTGCCTCAAACACAAGGACACATGGTTTGTTAAAAAATATTGTGACGACCACATATATACCATTTGTAGAATTCTCACATCTAGGACTAGAGAAATCAAGGATTGTATTGATAATTAAAATTGTTAAGTACATGCTCCTTATATAGGGAGAGAATTGTAAAGTCCTAAGTTAACTACACTTAGAGTCCTACTACAATACCTATTACTATTATAATAATAAAGCAATTATAAATAATATAATCCTAGTTAATCCTAGTCGTAATCTAATCCTAGTTGACTTCAGCTAGTACAAGAAGTAGCAGCCTAGTCGATATAAGTGACATAAACCTAGAGTGACTCTAACTCTGTTGTACATGTTGATTGGACCAGGTTGTTCAACCTGTTCCATGTCTCCAGTTTCCTTTATCTTCAACACTTCCCCTCAAGCTAGAGAGTGAAGGAACAGTTACTCCTAGCTTGCTTTGAAAATCCAGCAAAAACTTGTTTTGTCAATGCTTCGGTATGAATGTGATGTCAAGTCGTTGCTTGTGATAGTTTATGTGCAGATTGATACGAGTAGACCCACATGTAAAAACACTTAAGAGCAATATGGTTATTCTTACCACATATTTTATATGAATTAGTCCTGATCCTCTCCATATTTTCACTTGGATAACTTTGATTGTTCGGAAAACCTGGTCTATATTGGTTGTTCTGAGAACCTGTTCCTTGTTCAGCAGGCTTAAAACTTCTATCTCTGGAGTTGAAGTTGTTGTTTTCTCTTCCCCTGCCCCTTTGGGCAAAGAACCATGTTACAATTTTGTTGTGGCACCTCTTATTCATCTTCCCTTATGTCAAAACCCCTGAGAGCAATAATAAATTGATTAAGGGTGGGATATGAAGCCTTATCTAACATGACAGTCCTAAAGGTCTTGTATTTGAGACCTAAACTTTTAGCAAAATTGATTACTTTTATGTCTTCATCCACAAGTTTGTGAATGGATACAAGGCCATCATATATGCCATTGAATTCCTTGATGCATTCATGTTACACCCCTAGGCTACCCCCTTGACGTAAATACGGGACCTAGGATCATGAGTGACCCCAAGCTAACTCTGAAGCTGGCATATCATAAGCATACTAAAAACAATTGAATAAAGAGATACTATGCAGAAGCTAAAAGATGAGATAACTGAAAGATGGGGAATACCCAATACTGATCTGAGTATATATAACTTCTAAGAGTTTAATGATACTGAACACACTCAAAACTAAAGCTGAATCTAATGTTATGTCTGAAAAGGCCTCTACTGACTAGAGTTGCTGGGACATGCCCCCAGCTAACTCTAGTAAAACTAAAAACTGAAATAAAAGACTGAAATGGAAAAAATGTCTATTGTCCTCGAAGTATGAGGACTCACCACTGAAGCTGCTGAATATGGATCAGAAACCGATGTACGTGTGATCTGGATGCTGAGGACCTGAACCTACATCATGAAAGGATGTAGTGCAGAGTATGCGTTAGTACTTGGAATGTACTGAGCATGCATGATATGGATAATAGTTGAACAAACATATAAGTTGAACAAAACCTAACTGAGTAATGACATAATCTGAACATAATAATAATAATACTGAAATATACTGAAATGAACTGAACTGAATGCAATGACCAAGTACTGATTATTAACATAACATGTTGAGACTGAATATTGAAGTCTAACTGAAAACCTGGTCAAATGCACTAGAGTCTGAATGTGGGAGCTACTATTAACCGACATAAAACCACGTGAGCTAAATGTGGATTCCAATATATATGCCCCATCGAGAGGACCCAATATACCTTGCCAGGGATATAAATGAATGACTGGTGTGATCACTAAATATGATGCCCAACATAGGGGACTTATACCTACGGGGGCACATAGTT
Organism: Solanum chiquidenum; assembly: GCA_029582725.1. NCBI lineage: Eukaryota > Viridiplantae > Streptophyta > Magnoliopsida > Solanales > Solanaceae > Solanum > Solanum chiquidenum. Next base: position 18,621 of record JAJOOS010018296.1, on the reverse strand, counting down.
TTGGACTACGAGGGTACGCTGAACCTTAGTCCAACTCGATGCTAAGTCTACTCCCAACTGAATATGTATATGACTGAAATGTACTGAAATACTGAATAGCTCAAAATACTGACATGCAATCTGAGAATGCAACATTTATAAACTGATAATGTGACATTCGATATCTGGAGCATGATTATCTATTTAACTTACCTAGCAAGTATAATTCATGAACTAAGAGAATTCATACAAACTAGGGTTCTGAGTTTCATACAAGGAATTAAGCAACGTTTCCAAGAAAACATGATATTTCGATTAAGAGTACTATAACAACTAAATCACAACAATTCTCCAAGGTTTTACAAACCCTGGGTCTAAACAAGCTATGTAGAATCAAGGAATTGACTGAATTCTAAGGACATAGTGGATGAAAGGAATCCACTAGTGAAATCTCACATACCTGGTGACAAATTTCACGGAGAAATCTTTCGATTTCAAGGCTGAAACTGAATAAACTCTTCTGCTAGTTCTTGAGAGGTTATCGCTTCTTTCTTCTTCTTTTTGCAATAAGTTTGATGATTTTTGGGAGAATAATCGTTCTGGGTAAGTTTTGACTAAGTTACTAGGCTTGAACTGGTTAAAACGACGTAGCTTAGGTGTCCTACGCATAGAGAAAAAGACCAAAACGACCCCAACTTAAAATCTGACGGGGGCCTTCCACGGACCGTCAAAGGGACCACGGACCGTCAAAGGGACCAGGACCCTTTCCTCTAGGGTCCACTTCACGGACCGTGTGAAGGATCACAGACTTAGAATTTTTACAATTTTTTAAGTTCAAAATTGAAAATTAATTCTATAACTTTAAAAAAAATTAAAGTTCTATAATAAAGTTAATACTGACCTATTTGATTTAATTTTTTTTATAGAATTAAGTAAAAACTATTTTAAAAGCTTGGTCACCTTTTTTTTAAAAGAAAAAAAAACTATTTTAAAAGCTATGAAGAAAAACTTACAAAAATTTCAAAAGAGTATAAATTATATAGCTTTAATAAAGTTATTAAGTTAATAAACATTTTAAAAAAACTTACAAAAATTTCAAAAGAGTATAAATATATATAACTTTAATAAAGTTATTAAGTTAATAAACATTTTTTAAAAATGTAATATAAAGATAAACATTTAAAAAAGTCGGTTTGAACCGGAATCATAACTGATTCAACCCAGTTCCACATCGTTATTTATTGGACCAGGGAAGAATCAACAAAAAATTCGGTTGGACTCGATTCCAACAACAGAACCGGTTTTCGTGAATCTGGTTCTATTCCTATTCCCAAAAAAAATAAATGATCCGGTGGTCCGATACTCGGTCCACTGCCAGCCCTACCCTTAGACCCATGGTTCATTTTTTTATTTTTATACAAATGAATAGGGTCAAATAATATGTGGATGGTGTAAGCACGTTATCCATTTCCACACAACACTTTAAGATGCACAAAAATTAAATGAAAAAATGTGTGTCCTTTTTGAACCAGGAAAAATGACTAATGTTTCCATTTGTTGCTGCTTTGCCAATTCTTCAATTACTCCAACAATTTCACAATTCAATCCACTAAATTTGAGAGGCCAGAGATTTATTACTTCCGCTGCAAAGTCTGGAGGCTTTTCACTTAAATCAGTGAGTCACTAATTTTCTTCTAGTCACTTGTTCACTTACATAGTTAACTTTAATAATAATAATTGCATACTCAATTTTGAAGATTAGAGGTAAGATGTTGGCATAATAGATAAATGTCCGCTTTAATTTGGCTTCTTCTTGCATTTATGCCTTTAAATTTTGGGTGTATAAATTAGTTAAACAAATAAATATATGCGTCTTATTTGCATCCTATGTGTCGTCCAATGTATATTATGTCATGTAGAATATGTGTATGTACTTGTGCATATCTAAAGTAATGTTATTTGAGGTCAAGTTAAAGGGGTTGTCTTTATGTATTGTGCCTAAGACATATGTGGTGACCATAATATAATATATTATAAAAGTCTACCTTGAGTGTATATGGATGAGTAAACTAGTAGTTTTTATTTTGTTTGTAGAGGAGTTCTATAATTAGTTGCAAAATATTATTGTTGGAGTTATTAAATGTTTAGATGTATATATTAATTATGGATATTTTAGATTGGGAATAGGTGCGAAGGATGCGGAGGTAAAGGTGCAATAGAGTGTCCCGGATGCAAGGTACGTATTTCTATCTAATTAACACTAGGGATCCCTTAACACTAACATATTTGGATAATTAAGCCTAGATCTGGCAAGTTAAAAATATTATTTTAATTTTTTAAAAAATGCTTATTTTAGAAATTTGAGGTGTTTGATGAGAGTATTTTGTATTTGTTATTATTATTATTAAAAAAGTACTTTTGAGTGCTTTTCAAAAAATTGAAATTAATTACGAGCTTTGTAATTAATCTATTGTTAAATTGCTTGTAACTAACAATATTTTTACGATGTCACTAAATAAAATTAGCAATATATTTTTGTTATTTAACTACAAATTTATCTGTTGTTAATTTCTATTTCGTTTAATTGTGATAAATCCTCTGCATTACACTGGTAAAATGATGAAAAAAAGAAGAAGCTATTCTTTTAATTCAAGTCTTAATTGAAAGAGCTAAAAGAAGGCCTAAATCATTCATTAATTATCTTTTTTGCTTCTTTCTTGGTCCAGGGAACAGGAAAGAATAAGAAGAATGGGAACATATTTGAAAGATGGAAGTAAGTTTTTTCTTTCAAAAAATAATATCTCTACCAAATTTTGTTAAACTTAAAAACTTAATAAACATACATAAACTTTGTAGGTGTTTTGATTGCCAAGGGTTTGGGTTGAAGAGTTGTCCAGTTTGTGGAAAAGGAGGACTTACTCCAGAACAACGTGGTGAAAGATAGTAGACGCGTGGATTCAATTCTTAATATCTCTTTCTTTTTTATATTTTCGATACAATACTCTAGTGTACTGCAGGAAAAATCACGCTCCTCGATCCCCCATATATCGATCTTTCAAGTGTCACACATAGTGCAACTTGTCATAAGATTAATTATTTAAATTAGATACCAAACAAATTTCACTATGCATGGTTGTGTGAAAAATTGATCAAACATAAACTATTGAACCCGTAGAAACCGAGGTGGATCCACGTGTTTATGTGGGGTGTGCGTGCACCCATTAACTTCAGAAAAAAATATATCATGAAATGACACTTTGCATTGTACCGTGAAAGATCTGCATGCCCATGCAACCAGTGTTCTATCTCAGGTAGAACCTAGCTCTTTTTTAGCTTAATATTGGTGCACCCGAGATTTCAAATTTTGAATTTGCCTATGTTATACGTAATATCTATGAAGGATAATTCCATTGACATTAAAAATCATGTGAGTCAATATAAACTGAGACATTTATTGGATTTTATTGAATGCCACATTTTATTATGAATTTATGCTACTCCAATGCACTTGACAGAATTATGCTGTCCAAAAAGTTTGCAATCAACATTGGCTGAGCAACAGTTAACGCACACTGGACTAATTTTGTCATCACCAGAGGATGGGCAAGTCATAAAGACCACTTCTGCGTCGCACTCACGTGTGCAAGCCTGCGCATCTACATACCCCTCCTTAAAAAAGTAAAAAATCTACACAATCCACTATTAAACAACCACAATATACCGGAGAATATATGACTCTCAATATGTCATAATTTTTTTTTTATCTGTTAGAGTTCCTGAAAAAATCGTACTCCAATATTGATGAATATTAAAATGTTTAATTTTTCCTTTTCGACTTGAATTTCATTCGCTTATCTAAAATGAGCTACTAAGTTGGAGTACATGTGCGGAGGCAGGGAGTTACTTTCTCAGTTAGACAGGGAAAGAGCGAAGCAAGGTTTTTTGCTTTTACCATGGAAACTTCCTATTAGAAATGACTTTCTTTTAGGTTGTGTTTTTACTAGACTGTAATTATGACATAACAAGGATATAAATACTAATCTAGTACATAGAACTATCATCACTGATGGTTGATTAAGAAAAAAAGATTGAGCAACAAGGATTGTGATGAAATGATAAGTACTCATTCATCCTTAACCAGAAATTTCATATTCGAGTGACATATATAAATATTCCACAAGTGGTCTAAAAACTTTGGGAAGCTGGATATTTTTAAAAGACTTCAACTCAAATAAAATAATTAAAACAAACGAAGAAAAACAAAAGAACAACAATAGCAAATAATAAGATAACTTTATCCACTAATATAGACAAAGCATTATATAGAGTTATAAACAAAATGAAGTAGATGCCTTACGAGATAAAAGCAGAAGAGCAAGGACACCAATTCTATAACTAGCCATTTTTTCTCTTGACTTACTCCTTAATTAATTTACTTTATGCATGCAGGGTTGTCACAATTCAGATCATCGTGATTGACACCCACACTAACCCTCCGGTGGGAGAATCATTACTACAACCCAACCTAAACAACTTAACAAAAAACTAAGGCATTTAAAGATACAGAAGCAGGTTTAAATGTCTAAGAAAAGAAATATAGGTAGTTCCCATAAACTCCAACAAAAGTCTAACAAAACAAATGCGGAATAATACCTAGAACCTGAAAATTAATGTACCAAAACTCCAACAAGAACCATAAGTCTAAACAAGAAGGGGTACAACCCCAAACTAACACAAGGAATCTAAAGCACTAATCTAAGTTCGAAAATGTGGACATAAACAGAAAGAGAACTCATGGTAGCTTGGAAGAACTGACTCACCCTTGAATTCGATTGATCACTGATCTTCTAAGCGAGGTCTGTCAGTAGCCGCCTGAAGATGCCCTGTACTCAATAAAGAAAGAACAAGTGCAGTATCAGTACACAACTACAGTGTACTGGTAGGATCACGCGGCTATCCCAATAGGCGAAACATATATAAGTCATTACAACATAATAAACATGCATACACCGAACATATACAATATCAATATCACTTACGAACAACGTACAATTTCACAATCTCAAGATATACAATTATGCCAAGTCATTAGTCCTCTCACGGAACCCATACCCAAACTGTTAGTGTATCGGTACGTGGTACCCGATCCAAGTTAGTGTGCCAGATGTGACACTCGATCCCATATATGCGCCGGAACGTGGCACCCGATCCAAGTTAGTGTGCCAGAATGTAACACCTGATCCATTCATCAAGCCACAATCACAATCACAATCACAATGTACATTCTCATAATCATACAATCAAGTCATGATTCATGGCATACAATTATTCAATTATCCTCATTTACGATTAGTGTGATCAATAATGCAACATTCGCGTACATACATGAATTATAATGAAACAATTACAAATATATATCACACCAACATGAAATCACAACCATCACCTACCTCGAGCAAAGCTTGAATCCCCTAAGAAACTTGATTCTTCCCTTTTCAGATTTTTTTCGCTTGTTCTTGGTCTACAATCAATCACAATAATGCGAGGATCAATAAACAAGACCTAATTACCCGGACTATAACCAATAACATCAACCTTAAGCCAAACCCTTGATCCCCATACCCATGTTAGGGTTCTTCCACCATAAATCACAGGTCAAAATCCTCTCCATCGATAATTACCCAGAAATTAAGTTCTATGGATCGAAAAGTGGATTCGGGGAGTGAAAACCTTACCTTTAGCCTAAAAAATGGTGGAAAACTGTCAAGAAAACACCTGGGGTCGTTCCTTAGCTCTCAAAGTCGAAACTTGCAGAATAAAATATTTTTGAGGTTTATTTCTGACTTAGGTCGCGTCTGTCCCGCCACAACGTTCCTCACCCCGATACAGCGGCCCCGCCCTGGCGGAAAAATCCCGTCTTAGCGGCTTGCACGGAAATAGTGATCAAATTTAAGAATTTCAAACCCCCATTTCACAACACACCTTCATCCCATGACACTCAGAAAATACCCGTTCACGCTAAGGTCAGTTTTGGGAGTTCTACCCACCCGAATTTAATTCCGTAAAGTCGTACGGGTTTCTTAACGTCTTAGCTATCTACTCATATGATCAAATTCATAATTAGATCTCTCAATTATTACCAAATTTTCCTAGACCTTACTGACTCCAATTTAGTCCAAATCTGGACTAAGTTGAGAAATTCCAAGTTACTACCACAAAGTTTTCCGGCCCAAATTTTTTTTCCATTGGCTTTTCTATAACGGCGGGAACAGGTCGTTACAAGGGTGTTATCCTGTTTAGCTATTTATAGAAATGAATGTCAATAAGAAAGATACTCTTTTCGTTCCAATTTATGTGACTTACTTCTTTTTTTAGTCAGTCTAAAAAAAGAATGACACATTTCTATATTAAGTAATAATTTAACTTTAAAATGACTATTTTATCCTTAATGAAATGATTTATAGCCACAAATTTAGTATCATTTATTTTGGACCACAAGTTTTAAAAGTCTTCCTTTCTTTCTTAAATTTCGTATCGAATCAAACTACCTCACCTAAAATGGGACGAAGGGAGTAACTTGTTAAACATTTCTCTTTAGATTATTCTATGTTCAAATAATGGTCATAGTTGCAAAAATGGACCAAAATATTATTGTTTGAATGAACTATATATTTTAATATTATGTATATATACTTTGACAAAATTGATCATTGAAGGATTAGCTTAGTTTTGCCGATCATATGTTCTCACTGAAAGTTAGTTTGTCACAGGAAATCTCTTGTAATATATATCCATCTTATCTGTAAACACAAAAATAACAATAAATAAAAATAGTTAAAATACTAAAATAGGTAGATGGTATCAGATGAAGAATGTTTGAAAAAAATATTTCGTTTAACAAACGAAATCCTATTAAGAAATTATTGATTTGACAACGATGCCTTTTTAGCATCGCACTTATTAAGGTTCATAAATAATTAACAAAAAGAGTGTACGTTCAAATATTTTATACGATCGATCGATGATTAACTAAACTTTCATCTAAAATAAACTTAATTATACTCTAAAAGATTATAATTAAGCGCTTTACAGAAACAGAATGGAGTAAAAACATTTCATATAAAATAGAATGGAAAGGAATAAGGATACTACCTAATTTGAAAATGAAAAGGAACCTAAAGGACCCTTTGTACGTAGTAGAGGGGCTGCTTGCCTTTTGAAGTTGATTAATACACACATTTATTACTTTAATCATGGTTCAATAGATTGCATTAGTCATCTTAACATTTTTTTGGAATTACAATTACTAGCTAGGACAAGCAGAAGATAATTAATTCTCAAAATTTATTGCATACTCAATCAAGTAAAAGTCTTGATTCTTTTAAAAAAAATTATTTTGCTTATAGAATAAGTTTATAATATTTCCTTAACAATTGTTTCAGTAATACTTAAGGTGTGTTTGGTACGAACAAAACTGTTTTCCAACTCAACTAATTTTCCTCAACAACACGAGCTAACTTTTCTCTCCTTCTCTCTAAACTTTATTACTTATGTGCAAACATATATAATGGCTAATTTTCTTGGTAGAAATTTTAATTATTCGGGTCAATTTTTTAATTGTGGATAAAAATTAATTTTTTTTTTGGATAGGCCGTTAAGATCGTGACATGTGTTCTTCCATTAGTCCAAAGGGTATATACACTCCAAAAATTAGACGGTAAGGGTATTAGTGTCCTAAAAGTATAACGAATGGTATTTGCATACCATTTATGATAGTTCGGGGGTATATTTGTCCTTTTCCCTTGAAAAATGAATATGTACAGTTTAGTTTAATAAAAATAAAATTTTGATTAAAACTTTTATAATAGATATTTAAAATAGTTCATCTCGATAAAATAATTTAATATTAAAAGTACATTGATACTTGTCCTTTTTTTGTAATTTGACTCTTAAAAGCACTTTTTTTTAAAATTAGTCAAACACAATTTGTTTAGAGCCAACAACATAAATCCCACTAGTGTAGGTCCTAATTACTAGGATTCACGTTAGTTTAGAATATTACTTCCTATACAATATTTTGGTTTTTGGATACATGTATCATGACTCGCGCCAGATACATGTATCCGTTAAAAACATTGAGATACTTATTTTATTATTTTAAAATTAAATGTGTGTAAATATTATCCTTAATTAAAGGATTAGTTGAGTATTAATTCAGAACTCTAACAAATTTTGACCTTTGGATACATGTATCTGAAAGTTAAAAAATCGAGATACATGTATCCGACGGTAAAAAAATATTGAGATACATGTTTTATTAATTTTGAATTAGATTTTGTAATTGTTTTCTTTAATTAAATGAGTAATTGTGTATTAATTAAGAACTCTAACATATTTACAGATTCCATAGTGTATCAACTTTAACAAATCTTCCTAAAGTAACAAAATCATAAACTCACAATAATTCTTTAATTGTAAAACTTCATCGTCTTGTCTGCAATATTTTTTTTCTTTCTTTCTTGCGGTTGTGAGTTATTGTCAGCCATGAAAATGATTGGAAAGACCCCAAAATTAAACAATATAGATTTTAATTTGTAAAATTTTTTAAAATTAAAATTTAAAGCAATATGAACTCTATCTCAAATACACGAAAGGATTGAACTTCCAGATACATAACAAATAATGAAACAAAAGTAACAAATATTTACATATAGTGTTAATTAACACGAATCAGTTCTTGATATTTAGACATACAAACGTGAAAATAGAGATTGAAGAAAGCGACATGGAACGCAGGGTGCACTCTAGATTCAGGAGGCAAAGCTAACCGATAGGCCACAACACCTATTCCGACAGTGATCAAATATGGTCCATAATACTTAGAGTTGAGCTTGAGATTCCTTCGCAATGCTAGAGATGATTGTCGGTAGGGTTGCAGCTTCAAGTACACTTGATCTCCAACTGCAAACTCTCTCTCAGTCCTCCTGTTATCAACAAAATACTTCATTCTGGCTTGTGTTGTATTCAAGTTGTTTTTCAGTAGTTGTAGGAATTTTTGTCTTTGCGACAACATCTTCAGCAACTTGTACAATGTTCTCTAAAAGGGGTCCAATGAAGATTTGAGGTGGAGAATATCCATACAAGGCTGCAAATGGTGTGCATCGCAATCCTATGTGTAAGTTAGTATTATACCACCACTCTGCAGCTGATAACCATTGTCTCCATTGAGTAGGTCGATTAGAGACCATACACCTTAGGTAATTCTCTAAGCATCTTTTCACTCTCTCAGTTTGTCCATCACTCGGTGGATGGTAAGCAGAATTGTAGTGCAATTGGGTACCCAACAACTTGAATAAGGCCTGCCAAAAGTTACTCACAAACACTTTATCTCTATCAGTAACAATGGATTCAGGGGTACCATGTAAGATGTGGACTCTTTTCCAGAATATATTAGCCACTGTAGCAGCAGTGTAGGGATGAGATAAGGCAATAAAATGAGCATACTTGGTGAACCGATCCACCACTACCAATATGACATCCTACTTCTGGACTTGGGAAGACCTTCTATAAAATCCATACTTATGTGACTCCATGCATGGTTGGGAATCGATAATGGTTGAAATAAGCCCGGCTAGGAAGATTTATCGTCTTTGTTTCGGTGGCACACGTCACAACTAGAGACATAGTCATTCACCATAAGTTTCATGTTTGGCCAGTAGAAGTGTTGAGCTAGTCTTTTCAAGGTTCCGAGCTGTCCAGAATGGCCCCCAAGTGGAGTGTCATGGAAGGTGGAGATAAGATGTTGTCTGAGTATCCCATGTGACCCCACATATACCTTGCCTTTCTTCTTGTGAACTCCAGTCGAATAGTGCCCTAAACTAGGTCCATGGAAGTCAACTAAGAGCATGATCATAATCTCCTGAACATGTGGGTCATCAGTATAACTTCCCACAATATCTTGTGTCCATGTAGGAGTACAAGTACTAATAGCCATTAGTTTCCCTTAGGCCCGATCCTTCAGATGCCCTAAACTTTCCTGTTTCCTAGATAATTCATTAGTCACTCTATTCTTTGCACCCTTTTTGTACTTCACCTCATAATCAAGTCCTAGTAGTTTAGTTAAGCCCTTCTGTTGAATAGTTGAAGTCACCTTTTGTTCTAGCAGGTACTTCAAACTGTAGTGGTCAGTCCTTACTATAAAATGTTTAAACTGAAGGTAGTGCCTCCATTTGTCCACAACACTTAAGAGGGCCATGTATTCCTTCTCATAAATTGATATTCCTCTATGCTTAGATGCCAACACCTAGCTGAAGAAAGCTATTGGCCTACCTCTTTGCATTAGTACAACATTAATGCCTCCATGACTAACATCTGTTCCTAATACAAACTCATGTGTATAATCTGGAAGGACTAGCACTGGTGTAGAAGGCATTGCAATCTTGAGTGCCTCTAATGCTAGTTCTGCCTCTGGATTCCACTTAAATGATCATTTCTTCAAAAAATCAGTAAGAGGTCTGCAAATGGTACCATAACCCTCTACATATCTTATGTATTAACCAGTGGGACCAAGGAATCCCCTAAGAGCTTTGAGTGTGGTAGTTCTAGGCCAATTAACTATAGCTTGGATTTTTTGTAGGTCAGTATCTACTCCCTCCTTAGTGATTATTTGTCATAGGTAGTCTACTTGTGGCTGTCCAAATGAACACTTGGACCTCTTAGCCAATAGTGAGTGAGTCTTTAGAGTGGAAAACAGAACCTTCATGTGTCGAATGTGGTCATCAATGGTATGGCTGTAAATGAGTATGTCATCAAAAAATATTAAAACAAACTTCCTTAGAAAGGGTTGGAAGATTTGATTCATCACAGCTTGGAAAGTGGCCGGTGCATGGGTAAGACCAAATGACATCACTCTGAACTCATAATGTCCTTCATGAGTTCTAAAAGCAGTCTTAAAAACATCTTCTATTCTCATTCTAATATGATGATATTCAACCCTTAAATAAGCCTTGGAAAAAATAATTGCCCCATACAACTCATCTAGCAAGTCATCAACTATAGGAAAAGGGTACTTGTCTTTAATAGTGATATCAATAAGACCCCTATAATCCACACAAAACCTCCGAATACCATCTTTCTTCTTCATTAGTAATGCAAGTGATGAGAAGGGTGATTGACTATGTTGAATTACCCCACTAGTAAGCATTTCTTTCACATGTTTCTCTAATTCATCCTTCTGGTAGTAGTTGTACCTGTATGGCGTCAAACTTACTGGCATGGCTCCTGATTTGAGAGGTATAGGATGATCCAAAGCCCTAACATGAGGTAAGGACTGAGGTTCAGCAAACACTTCAACATTTTGATCCACTACTTCTTGGATACCAACATCAATGACATTCTCATTGCCACTTGGAACTGTGCTCATCATAGATAAGTGAGCAGTAAGGGTTTGGCCCTTTTTAAGATTTTGCTCATAGAGCTACTAGTTATCATTCTCAGAATGCCTTCCTCAACTAAACCAGGTAGAACCAGCTTGTTATTCTTTCTCCCAATAGTACCACACCTTTTCTCGTGATCAAACTTAGTGGGATTATGTTTCTTCATCCAATAATTACCCAATACCAGATCACACCCCCAAAAAGGAATGATTAGAAGATCCTTTGTAAAAGACCTCCCATGCATCTTCCATATGAACTCCTTACAATGAGAAGTACACATGACATAATTGCCATCCGCCACAATCATTCTCATAGGTGGGCAATGGCTAGACTGATAAGTAGTAGCTATGTGCTCATTAATGAAGCTGCGGGTACTTTCTGAATCAATTAATATTGATAATTGCCTCTTCTTGACATTTCCACCTACTAAAATAGTATTCTCACCCCTATTGTGGCTTGTTAAAGCATTAAAACAAATTGCTTGTTGTATTTCCTGCTCCAACATACCTTCAATCACCAAGTCAGATGGTTCTTCAGTAACCTCAGAAGTATCTACCAATAGGTTCAACCTCTCTCTATCCCATGAGGCATTTCAACTGTTTCTTCCTGCAAACATGGCCAGGGCCATACTTCTCACCACACCTGAAGCACAAGTGGTTGATTTTTTGGTACTCATACACTTCAGGGCTGATTCTGAAGGTGTTGTTCCTTACCACATGATTAGTTGGCCCTTTGTTGGCACCTGCACTGGCTAATGGTTGACGACTATTAACATTGTACATGTTCCTCTTTAGTGCAGTTTCAATAGCCATCTCCTGCATCCTTGCCTTCTCAATAGCAATTTTCAAGGTGATTGGTTTGAACATTTTTACATAAAATTTAATTCCCTTCTTCAAGGCACCTATGAAACTCGATAAGAAATGCGCTTCATTCAACATTGGGTTTTTGATAAGTATTTGGGCCTTAAGGTCCTCAAATTTACCAAGGAAGTCATCAATTATACTAGTTTGATTTAGCTTGTTAAATAATTTAACCACATTCTCAATAAATAATTCACCAAACTTACTGACCAGTTCCTCCTTGAATTCTATCCAGTTTCTTATTCCTCCACTTAGTATTACTGATCGGTACCAAACTTCAGCAGCCCCATTCAAATATAGAGTAACAATTTCTACTCTTTGTTCATCCCCAACTCTATATTGTATAAAGTACCTTTCACATTTTCGAATCCATACCTTAGGTTCATGCCTCTCGAAATTAGGAAGTTCCTACCTAGGAGGTAAGATTGGAGCCTGTTGAGGCCTATTCATGTTGTCTTGGTTTGGAATGGGCAGCAGTCCTCCTCTATTGTTCTCGCTAGCAGGAGCCGTTTCCAATGTTACCAGCATGTCAAGAATCAACTCTAGCGTGCCTTGGATTCCCAATTGTGTATTTTAGACCTCCTTTTGTGAAGCCAACAGATCTGCCAACACTTCATCATGTTGAGCTAGCTTGTCATCAGTGACCTTTTAACGAGTGCCTTCTGCCATCCTTACAACACAGGTCGTACAATCTGAGCTCTGATACCAATTGTTATGATCTCGATTGAGATTTGAAATTTCAAATGGAAAAGAAAATAATCGAACACAATAGTTTTTGGGAAGAGACAAGGATATCTAACAAATGAAAACTATATTTAACGGAAACTAACTGAAGAACTCGCCATAGCCATAAGGACCTATCGATTTAGATGAGAAAATAATTTAGAAGGAGATTGAAAAGAGGAGAAGAGAATTTCAGAGAGAAGAAACAGTGAAGAGGAAATGTGCCAAAATTTTGTTATGCCTTCTCTCTCTCCTCTGATGGGTACAAAACAACCTAGCCATGTGGCTTATTTCGTTGGCTTATACTGAAATATTTTCTTCTACTTCGAACCTTGACAACAACTTATATTACTCCTTTATTCAAGATCATAACAATCCGTTCAAATTTGGAGAATTAATAAGAATATTCTTTTGTTTTGGATATAATTTAGAATTGCAATTCAAGTTCGTCCTCATTCTTATACAATTTTCCAGCTTTTCCCCCTAAAATCCAAACCTTAATTTGTCCTATATAAAATGCCCATTTCCCGTCTTTGTTGAGGTTGGTCGAACCTCACCTACAGTAAGAATAATTTACAAGAAGGGTCTAGCAAGAGACATATACAAAAAATACATACAAAATACACTCGAGAATAGAAAATATATCTCATTTTGGGTCTAAGTTTTACTTTTTGGTATCATCCATCGCTCTCCCTAGTTCATTTGAGTTCAAGGTCAGTGGTGAAGTCGTCTCCAACTTGTTTTGTCTCAGCTCGTTGCCCCCAAAAAGGTAAACTTCTTTTAATTCTAACTCTTTTTAGTTGATATTTTTCTTTTGTGAACTAAAGTGGTGTGTTGATTCTTCTCTTCCCTATCTCGAATGTCTCTGATTGATTTTGAGTTTATTGTTGATGTCTGATAACAAATCGTTTGGGTTCGATTTGATGTTTCTTGGTTGATTGAGGTATAAAATGTGTCCTCTGTGTGAGTTATTTGTCTTTGAGCATCCATAGAAATTTTGAGTAAATTAAAAGGGTCTTTTGGTTCTTGTTTATTATTATTACTTTGACATTTTCCTTCTCCATTCTTTATTTCAAAAATATAGCTGGTTTTCTCTTGTACCCTTTATTTTGGTCTTTTATCATTGTTCTCCATCCAAAATGGAATCATAATCCCTTAAAACTAGTTAATTTGGAGGTTGAGTGTTGTTGTATTTATTGTTCGTTGAATGCAACAACTTATTTTCTCCAGTTTCAAATCTTTTGATCGTCCTACTGATTAGCATGTCGTTTTTGAATCAAGTTCATGTTTCCATTTGGTCTAAATTTTTAGTTGAAAATGCTTGCTATTTGCAGTTGAACTTTTAAAAATGTGAAGTTCTGTTGTTTTCAGATTTTAGGCTTGCTTCAAGCTATTGTTCTCTTTTCAGTTTACTGCTTATTTCTTTTTTTTTTGTCCTCTCTTTATTTCCTCATATGGTCCAAGTTTCTTATAAGTTGTATTAGCCTGCTTATATATTTAAATTAATCTTGATTTGGTTAAATACATGGTTGTGGATTACTTTGTGGTGTTCGACCATTTGAGTTTGTTGAGGCAATAGCTCTTGTGGTAAGAATGGCTATCAGTTTAGTTGTAGGTCTTTAGCGTATGAGTTTGTTTTTCATTAAATTCTATAATTAGTGTAACTATACTACTCTTGTGTATGTTAATTTAGATGAATTCTTTTGTTTCTCTTTCACTTTTAAGGAAAACACTTGCTAAGTTTGTTTTAGACTGAATTTAGCCTCCGACCCCCCTTATCCTTGTTTCATATTTGTTGAGTTGTAAGAGTTTGAATAGATTAACTTATCATGCTTGAATGACTGTTTTCTTACTCCATTTCTTAATGCATTTATGATTTTTTTTCATTTAAGTTGATGAGTTTGTAGCTTTGTTCATGTTTGGCTTGGAAGATATTGGAATATAGTTTGTTGATGTTTGAATACCTGAACTGGGTCATAAGATGTCATTAAATTTTTGTCCCTTTCCTATATTCGTGCCTTACCTTCTCATGCCATTTATTCCAGTGACTTTCTTATCAGTGTTCCATATTACTTTGTTAGTTTCTTGTTTCCATTGGAATTTGGTACTATTTGTCATCTCGTTTTGTCTTGTTTTCTGTCAAATTCCTTTTGAGTCCAAATGGATTCTGTCCCGATCTCTTGCATCTCCTGATGGGCCATAAAGGCCCAATATTTATATTTCTTGAGTCAGTCCGTCGCCAGGCCAAAATGAAAGCAAAATACAGGGGCGGGAATTGATCACATGTTTGGAATGTCTAAAAATAGGCTATATACAATATATATATCAGTATACACTAAGATACATGTTAAAATGGTTATATACAAGGCCAAGACGTAATACATGTTCTTAGAAGTTGAATTAGGTTGTTTACACATGGTATACAGTCTGATATACAGGGAACAAAGCAAAATTCGGTCCATATACAGTAATATACACTTGATGTATACACAGGTTTTCAAAAGCAAAAATGGCCCAAAAGCCCAAGGAAATTTCAGCAGTATGTATTTGAAAGAATTGGGCCAAAGCCCATCTTTGGGGCATAAATTTTTGTTAGTTTTAGGATAGGGCAAGAATTGGGCCAAAGACCATTGTTTTGGGAAGATTTTAGATTTAGGACAGGTGGGCCAAAAACTCAATTTAGTTGAATTTGGGCAAGGAGCCCAAGTTCAAATTATTCTCCTCTTCTTTTTTATTTATTTGTTGTATTGACTAACCTTGTTTTATTTTGGTTTAAATTTAATTAAATTCCTAAAGATATCCCTTTATTTATTTTTATGTTTAATTGAAGTATTATTTATTATTTACTTACTTATCTTGTTTATTAATAAAAAGTTATTCTTGAAAAGTCATTTCCTAATTTATTTCCCTTAAGTAATATAAAAATGGTTTCCCTTCAGTTAGACAATTTTAAAAGTTAGTCAAACTTTAAGTCTTTTTAAAATTAAAAGTTTTCTTGATTTTTCTTAAACCATTAAGTGGCGACTTTTGAAAACAATGCTTATGTGTGACTTGCTTGTTAATTGTGATTGATACACTTGTTGTGTGTGATTGATCTACTTTACATTGGTATTGACTTACTTGATTCGTTTGGTAGTTGGATTGTGATTATTGTGCCTTGTGAGCTGTGCATTATAGAATTGTTAGGTTGGGCTGATTTCTGTGCATGTTGTAGTTTGAGGAGATTTAGTTGGGTTGTAAGGGGTATTTGGTTTTTAGCTAGATGCCTTATTTATTAGGTTGATTGCTGGGTACCGTATTGTTGGTACTCACCCCTTGCTTCTACACATGTGTAGGTTTCGAGCCTGGACCCATGTGACGTCTTTCTTGAGTCTTGTCAAGGATTTCGAAAGGTAGCTGCTTATCACTTCGGCAATCCCTCTTTTTCCTTTCCTTTATACTTCGTTCTATGTGAGAAAAAAATCTGAGACTTATAATTTTTTCAATTATGCACTTTATGTATTTAGTGGCTTGTACACGTGACAACCAGATTTTGAGGTTTTTAATGGAATGAGCAAGTTTTTCCACTTTATCTTGTTCTTATATTTCCACATTTCTTTCGTTTTTGTTGGTTGAGGCTGACTTGTCATCATGGGAATAGACAAGTGCCATCACGTCCATTTTTGGGTCGTGACAAGTGGTATTAGAGCCAAGGTTCATAGATCTCACGTGTGTACAAGCCAAGTCTAAGTAGAGTCTTGAGGATCAGTACGGAGACGTCTATACTTTTGATTGAGAGGCTATGAAGACTGTTAGTATAATTCCTTTTGTTCATCCTTTTTGATTGTGTGTGGTTACCTTCGCTAATGCTCAGTTGCCTAGTGTTTTTCGGCAGATGCCCAGGACTAGAGCTTTTGTTTCCTATGGTAGAGGGGAGGCAATCCTCGATATTATTGTTGAGACCTTTACTAGGGGTACCGAGCTAGAGTTCATGCTCGTGGAATAGCACAGGCAAGAGTCCATGCCCGTGGAGCGACACTAGCCAAAGGTCGAGCTGGAGAGGCTTCTCCTGAGCAACATGTTGAGATTGCTAAGGACCAGGTTCCTCCTGAGTTTAGAGCTCTTTTATCTTAGGAGACTTTGTTGAGGATGCTAGGTCTGTTAGAGAACCTCTCTTAGGGTAGTGCGACAGGTACGCCACATATTACTCAAATGAGGGTAGTGGCGCAGACCCCAGGTCAGCCGTAGACTCAAGGTTTTCATTATTTGGTGGGTTATCCATCAATGGTTCCTACATTGGTTGTTGGTGCACAAATTTCTCCCGAGGTTATCTTGACTATGACTGATCAACAGTGTTAGGAGAGGTTTTCACAAGATGAAACAACCCCACTTTAAGGGTGGTAAGAGTAAGGATGCTCATGAGTTCTTGACTTTATGCCATAAGATGCTTGAGGCAATGGGGATGGTGGATGATCGTGGTGTATGGTTTGTTCCACTTCAACTTCGCGGTCGCGCCAGAGAGTGGTGGAGTACTTTTGTGAGGTCTAAACCGATTGGATCTCCCACGGTAGAGTGGAATATGTTCTCTAGTGCTTTCCAGGACCGCATCATTCCTTGGAGGATGAGGGAAGAGAGTCGATTGAGGTTTGAGAGATTGGTGATATACCGTGAGTTTACGGTATTTCTAATACATTTCACTTACAAGTTGTGTGTGTTTAGGGCCTTTTTGTATTGGTTTTTATGTGTTTTTATCATATTTTGCAGGAAAGATGTTCAGGCGTGGAATTAAAGAGACAGCTGAAAGAAATGTAGAAAAGGGCATCTACGGAGGTGATCTACAGACCATTCTGTTGATCCGTAGATTGATACTGCGTGAGTTCCAGTACCTAATTTTTGAAGATCCCAAGTATGGAGCTACGGAGAAGGATTGACGGACCGTAGATCGATCGACGGTCCGTACTGAAGCTCCGTCGTTTGCTTCAGAGAAGCTGATATTTGGAAGCTGAAATATTTTCTAAGTGTTGGCTGACGAAAGGGACTCACGGACCGTAGATCCATCGACGGTCCGTGAGTCAGTCTCATGGAATGAAGACGCGTGCCTGAACGAAACTTTCCTTATTTTGTTTCCCTTTTAATTTAGGACTTGTTTTCTATAAATAGGGAATGTAAACCTCATTTTTAGGGTTAGACATTATTATTCTATTCTAGTTCTTGACTTGGGAGATTAACTTGCAACTTTAGCAATTATTAATTTCCTAAGATCGTTTTGGAGATTTTTGAGCTGCAATTCAAGTTGAAGTTTTGGGTTTATTATTCTTCTTACGTAAGTTCATAATTCTTTCATCTAAAACAATGAATTGTGTTCATATGATTATGGGTAACTAAACTCAACAACTAGGGTTGTGGGAACCATGAACAATTAACAAAGTATGAATAGGTAATAAGCAATTCTTGAATAGTGTGGTGCATGCATTGATAATTCTTTTGTTTAGAAATATTTTTAGCGTTTGCAAACGTTAGAACTCGCCTTGTTGCTACTTGCCGGACCAAGGAGGTAATCAACAAGAAAAGAATTATCAACATAGATTTAGTGTGATACTATTTAATAGGCTAGTGTCGATTGGTGCGAAGTAATAACTAAGCCA
>JAJOOS010018295.1:0-27399 GCA_029582725.1 Solanum chiquidenum | reverse complement strand
AATTAAAAATAATTCAATGAATACATAGGAATAAAAATGTAAAACTAAAATTAAATGTATAACTATTCAATGAGTGTGTGTCTATATATATATATATATAATAAACAAATAAAAGGTTAACTTCTTCTTATTTTTACAATAATAAGATAGTTTTATTTATCTTTTTCATCTAATTTCAGTCATATCTTCCAAAAATTAAATGGATATATCATGAAAATTATATTCAAATAAGAGTTTGTAAAATTAGCAAGTCACGTATTTCATTTTTGATGGATATATCTAACAAAGAACTATTCATTGAGTTAATTAATCAATGACTTAATTTCAATATTATTTAACAATAATTTTATTGAAGAAATTATGTTTATGATGTATCCTAATTGTACCATTATTTATTTTACCGTTACACAATTTCTTAATTATTATGTTTATGATGTATCTTAATTGTACCATTATTATCTTCGAAGATTGGGGTAACAATAATACTAATTAAACTGATATATTTCAGGATGGAGCCTCCTTGGGTAACAATTACTAAAGGAAGAGGAAGAGGAAATAACCGAGGAAGAGGAAGAAACTCCTCCTTTTTTTTCTTATATCATGAATTCATTTTTAATTTGTAATTAAAAATAAGATAAAAGCTCAAAAAATTGACAAAATAGATAAATACTAATAGAGGCCATTGGGAGGTGCCACATCAGTGTTTTCATATTTGGCTTTATATATATATATAGATTTGTTGGCTAGTCTACTTTTTAAACAGAGGGCTCGTTGGTATGTTGGACAAATATAAATTGTCTGGAGATAAAAAAAAAAATTAGTACTGTTTTATTTTTGTTTGGTTAATAATCTTAAAATAAGTTACTATTTTAGTAATTAGTATAAAAAAAAGTTATTTTTGTCACTGTTAGAGGGTGCAATAATAGTACTATGATTAGTTATTCGGAGATAAAACAATGAAAATGATGAAAAAACCCTGAGGCTCCTCAAACATTTTTTACTAAATTAAATAAGATGAAGAGTATTTTCGTAAAATGAGATATCTTAATAGCTCCAGAAAAGGAAATCAATTGTTTGGCGCTTATTTGTTATTTTTATATAAAAGAAGTCTTATGCTATAACAGAATACTAGAACATTTTTGGAAAGCAAAGCCATCGCTATTTGTTGCCTTCTAATTTATCAGCATGCCTGACTATACCAAATATGAACGGTGTTTTTGGTACGAAGGAAAATATTTTTCACGAATAATAATTTTTCAGAAAATGTTTTATTAAAAAATAAGTGGTTTTGTTTACTCAATTTCTAATGTTTTCTAAGTAAATAAGAAAATATTAGCAAAAGAATATTTATATGTCAAAACGTTATAAAGATGGGTAGAGATGAAGAGTGGGGTTCAGTGGTGGCGAGGGGATGGGCTGATCAAGGGCTGAGGGTTGGAAAAAGACAATAAACTTGAAACGTCACTTATGCAATTTGTTTTCTATTTCTATTAGAGAAGTAATTTTCCTTATTTTTAAGAAGGTTGTTTTCCTAGAAAAATTAGAAAATATTTCTTGAAAATGTCCCTACCAAACACACTCTAATCTGCACCAATAATGCTGGAAATATAATTAATAATCTCCAAAAACATAGTCTGTCATAGAGATTACACAATCAGAATATCTTTTGTTTATTAGTTCACACAACAAATTATTTTATTTACTTTGGAGTTTGGATCAATCATTTGATTAGGCACAAGGACAATTCTTGAATAATCAACACACATGTTTGTGGACCATATTTGATGCTGATCTCTAGCAGTCAACTTGGACTGCTAAAAACTCTTCAACCTTTTTCCTCTTTTGTCCTAGGTTTACATTGTTATGGATATTTTACTATTAATGTGAATCATAAATATTTTTACTATTATTGTAAATCATAAGTAACATAAATTTTACATGAGTGTCCCCTGCCCCCCTTAACTCCCTTTAGTTCTTGTAAGTTTTCATGTTCAATTGATAAAGTAAAAGAAAAAGTATGGCAGGGGGATTAGTGGTAGCAAATGATGGAGAAGAGTACCATGGAAAGCTGACATGTTTTGTAATATTAGCTTGTATGATGGCTGCTATGGGTGGTGTAATCTTTGGATATGATATTGGAATTTCAGGTTTGATTTTTCTGCATTTATATACAATTTATGACACACCTACTAAAGGTTTCAATTGTCCAAAGGGAAAACAAAGGAACACAAAAGAACAAGAAATTATGTTTTTCCCTTGCGTGAATTATTATTACTGGGAGACTAAAGTAATAATTCACGCCAAGTTTTAGAGATGTTTTCAATACTTATATCTCTACTATGAATCAATTGATCTATTCTATTTCACTAACACAAGTTTTGAATAATGTGAAGGTGGAGTAACATCTATGGAGCCTTTTCTGAAAAAGTTCTTTCATGATGTGTACATTAAGATGAAAGAAGACAAAGAAATTAGTAATTACTGCAAATTTGATAGTGAATTGTTGACATCATTCACATCATCTCTTTATGTGGCTGGTCTTTTTGCTACTTTTGTTGCCTCATCAGTCACCAGAGCGTATGGTCGCAAGGCGTCAATCCTTCTGGGAGGAGCTTACTTCCTTGCTGGTGCAGCCCTTGGTGGAGCTGCTTCTAATATCTATATGCTTATAATTGGCAGAGTTTTACTAGGTGTTGGTGTTGGTTTTGCAAATCAGGTAAAAAATACACATTTCCTTGTTTGGAAATGTTTTTAACTCCGAGTTCTTACTCTTAATGAGATGCTCTCATAATCATAGAATGTTAAGACATGTTTTAGTTCTAACAGTACGTTTGACATGTGCCTAAAGTCTTTCATTTTTAAATTTCGTATCTAGTCTAACACTATCACTTAAAGTGAAATGAAAGCAGTACTTCTCAACTAGTAGACGCACGTCCTATATTTTCACTCTTGAAAAGAAAAAGAGTCGTTCTCAAAATGCAAATCAGGTAAAATATTACTCCATCTATTCCATTCAGTACATTCTAAAAAGAATTATACTTTTCCCTAACCAGAAATACTTCCACTTTACTCTTAATGAGATGCTCTAATAGTCATAATCTCATAGAAATGCCACGACATGTTGAAGACGACAAGTTCTGAAGGTACTTTTGATATGCGCCAAAGTCTTTCATTTTAAACTCTGTATCTAATCAAACACGAACATTTAAAATGAAGTGGAAGCAATACTTCTCAACTAGTAGACCTATATCTTCACTTTAGTAAATAAAACTAGAAGTTCTCTACATGAAAACTCAAAGACTTACCCTTTGACAAATTTGACATTCTTGTTCCTTTTTGAAAGTAAACCAGCTCATTCAACTATCTGTTCTAGCTAAAACCTAAGTTTGTTTTCACAACTTTGCAGGCTGTACCGTTGTATTTGTCAGAAATGGCACCATCCAAGTACAGAGGAGGATTCAATAATAGCTTTCAACTAAGTGTAGGCATTGGAGTTTTAATAGCAAATCTCATAAATTATGGCACTGAAAAGGTCAAAGGTGGTTGGGGATGGAGAGTTTCCCTTGCTATGGCTGCAGTCCCAGCATCCATTTTAACATTAGGTGCGTTGTTCCTCCCAGATACCCCCAACAGCTTGATTCAACGAACAGATGATCACGAAAAGGTTAAAAGATTGCTGCAAAGAGTCAGAGGCACTGATGATGTACAAGCAGAACTTGATGATATTATCTTAGCCAGTGAAATTTCGAAAACTATCAAACACCCTTTCAAGAACATTTTACAAAGAAAATACAGGCCTCAACTTGTCATGTCCGTGGCGATACCATTCTTCCAACAAGTCACAGGAATTAATGTCATTGCATTCTATGCTCCTATCCTGTTCCGAACGATTGGACTAGGTGTAAGTGCATCTCTTTTATCTGCTGTTATAACAGGAGCAGTAGGAATTGTCACAACAGGTTTGTCAATGCTGATTGTTGATAAAGTTGGCCGAAGAGGGCTACTAATATTCGGAGGCATACAAATGTTTGTTACACAAATGATAGTAGGAGGATTAATGGGGGCTAAGTTAGGGGATCATGGTGGATTGAGTAAAGGTTGGGCCTTTGTGATTTTGGTGTTGATATGCACCTATGTAGCTGGTTTTGGTTTGTCATGGGGGCCATTAGGATGGTTAATTCCAAGTGAAATATTCCCATTGGAGATAAGATCAGCTGGACAAAGTATTTCAGTATCAGTGAACTTTCTCTTCACTTTCTTGGTTGGTCAAACATTTTTAGCCATGTTGTGCCATTTCAAGTTTGGGATTTTCTTCTTTTTTGGAGTTTGGGTGGCAATAATGACTGTATTTGTCTACTTCTTTTTGCCAGAGACCAAGAATTTGCCTATTGAAAAAATGGACAGGGTGTGGAGAGAACACTGGTTTTGGAAGAGAATTGTAGGAGAAAATAATGAAGTTATCATCAAAGAAGAGGAAGGTTAAAGATAGTTATCATGAGCTCATCCTTGGAATCAATTAAAGAGAAGTGTACTTTCTCTATTTGTCAATTTATGGTTAGGCTTATTGGAAATTGTGTTTTGGATTTCTAAAAGTTTGTAAATTTATGGTTATGGTTACTTAGAAATGAGGTGTTTGGTAACTGATTCCCATTAAGGACTATACAATATTAATCTGTCATTCCAGAAAAAAAATCTAATTAAAGTATGTCTCATTGACATAATTGGACAAACTAGTACATAGTATGTTCGAAGTGTTTACTACTCAATTTAACTTTCCCATTTCCTTTCTTAATTCTGATCTTACATCTACTCCCTCAAAGTCTCAAACAAATGAAAGAACAAAGTTAACTAAATAAAGGCATAATAGATAAACACGCTCTCTAACTTGACTCAACTGACATTTATGTCCTCTAACTTTGGATATGTACATGTACTCACTTAAACTTGTATAAAATTGGACAAGTAAACAAACGTGTTCTACGTGACATAATACACATAGGACGTCACATAGAACGTCACATAGGACACATTTGTCTACTTGTTCAAAAAGCAGTACTACATTAAAATGTTATAAAATATTTATTTAATTATATTTAGTTAGTAATTATATAATATTATAGTATATAACACTAGAAAATCCAAAAATTGTGGTAAATACAATTCATACAATTAATAAATCAGTTAATAGTAAGAGACTATATACATTTAACCGTATGTCATTAGTATATGAATAGCTTGAATGTTTAGGCTTCTTCTTATAGATGGTGAAATGTGTATTTTGCATTCACATAGACTTAATAATGTGAATTTGATATTTCTTGAACTTTGTATCACTTCTTTAGTACTTAATTATGTTTATTTAATGTCATTGCTTCATCTTCCGATCTTTATTGCAATATTAACTTTTGAAATGTCAATGTACAAGTAGTCAATCATGATTTAGCAGAATTGAGCTTTTGATGATTTAGTGGTGAACCAACATGGAAATTTAATCCTGGTTGTCTAATATATGTTGCTTCTTGAAAAGGTATTTTGTACATGAAATGAAGTTTTTTGTTATTTTCTTGTTGCATCTTTTAACCAGATTAAAATTGCATACTTTTGAATAAACCTAAAGATTATGTATCACATTATAAAGATAATGGAGTCATTGGACTTGTATACATGGAATAGCATGATTGCCTCTAATGTGGTACATCATTTTTAATATACTTGTGCCTTTTTTGGTTGGTAAAAAGCAAGTTGGTCCTATTTGGGTGTTTTAATCATTTTTTTAATACTATAAGTATCAACGGTAATTATTCTATGTCAATAACTCTGATAATGTTAGATGGTATATTATCTTAATTAGTTTTACATAGTTCAACATTTCCTATTTCGTAAACTACTCCCTCCATTCTTTTATAGTTGTTACTATTTTCTTTTTAACGATATAAACTTTAACTAACATTTTCAGATGCAATATATAGTACTTTTTATATAGTTTTTGAATATCTAAATTCTTATTTCAAAATATCAAATTAATGTAATCTAAATTAACTTTAAAAAATAGTCAATTTGACTCTAAAAAATCGCAAATATGACAACTAAAAAGGAATAGTGAGAGTCTTTTGAAAGTTACAAGTTTTCTTAATTTCTTAAAAAATTAAGTGGCAACTCTATTTTCTTGAAAATAGATTTTCTTAAAAGGTTGATCCGACTTTTCGAAAATAGTCTCTATTTCTTTTTTTAAAACCTTGAATGATGTTCTATCTCGAGGACACCTAAATCGAGGATGTCTGCCCGAGGACACCGGACCCGAAGAGACCTACTCCCTGAGAACACCTGACCCGAGGAGACCAACTCCCCGAGGACGCCTGACCCAAGGATGCCTGACCTGAGGAGACCTACTCCCAGAGTCGGGCATTCTCGGGTCAGGCGTCCTCGGGTCAGGTATCCTTGGGTCAAGCATCCTCAGGTCAGGCATTCTCAAGTCAGGCGTCCTTGGGTCAGGCATCTTCGAGTCAGGCATCCTCGGGTCAGGCGTTCTCGGGTCAAGAATCCTCGGGTCAGGCATCCTCGAGTCAGGCATTCTCGGGTCAGGCATTCTCGGGTCAGGCATCCTCGAGTCAAGCATTCTCGGGTCAGGCATCCTCGGGTCAGGCATTCTCGGGTCAGGCATTCTCGGGTCAGGCATTCTTGGGTCAGGCATTCTCAGGTCAGGCATTCTCAGGTTAGGCATTTTCGGGTCAGGCATTCTCAAGTTTGGCATTCTCGGGTCAGGCATCCTATGGTCAGGCATCCTCGAGTCAGGCATTCTCGGGTCAGGCATTCTCAGGTCAGGCATTTTCGAGTCAGGCATTCTTGGGTCAGGCATCCTCGAGTCAAGCATTCTCGGGTCAGGCATTCTCGGGTTAGGTATCCTAGGGTCAGGCATTCTCAGGTCAGGCATTTTTGGGTCAGGCATTCTCAAGTTTGGCATTCTCGGGTCAGGCATCCTTGGGTGAAGCATTCTGGGTTGAGATGCTCAGGTCAGGCATTCTCGGGTCAGGCATTCAAAGGTCAGGCATCCTCAGGTCAGGCATCCTCAAGTCAGGCATCCAAGTCAGGTATCCTCGGGTCAGGCGTCCTCGGGTCAGGCGTCCTCGGGTCAGGCATCCTCGAGTCAGGCATCCTCGGGTCAGGCGTCCTCGGGTCAGGCGTCCTCGGGTAAGGCATGGTCTTATTTTCAGGTCAGGCCGAGACTTTAAACTAAAAAAGGGGTTCGGGGTCCAATTTACATTTCAAGTGTTCGCTAAGGTACGGTTGACGAACTTAACAAAAAATTGAAAATACTTACTTTAAAAGATAACTCATTTTTATTTGAAAGGAAAAAATAAACTAAAAAGGGATTTTTAAGAAAAATAACTCTTATCAAAACAACTAATAAATAAAAATAAGTAATAAATAAAATATAAATATTTCAATTAAAACATAATGGAGAAGAAACGACTATTTTTTGGGAAAAAAATGTCCCAGAGAGATAGATTGTTGCCATTGTGCCTTGGTCAAAAGAAAGGAGCACGAACAGCCTTGGCATTTTGAATCCCGTTGAATGGTTGTGGTTTCGGGACTCAAGTCTGGATTTGACCCATCAAAATCAACTGCTGGTTATTCTTTGGGCCTTTTGACCCATTGTTGTTGTTGCCTGAACCTACCTGTGTTGTGCAAAAGGATGGGCCTTATAGCCTACATACCGATGTATACAGGTTGTATTTCGACTCTTTTCCTGTATATCAAACTGTATACCAAATGTATACCGCCTATATCAGCTCCCGAATACATGTATTTCAGTTTCGTCCTCTTGGACTTTTGTAAGTTGCGATCTGCTCCGGCCCTGTATACGACTCAGCAAGAATAATATTTGAGCCTCCTTGGCTCAAAAATGCAATGCGAAGGAAGAAAGGGGGAGTCCAGTATCATCTTAATACATGCATCCCAGAAAAGAAAAAGAAAATAGAGGATTTAATACATAATTAAGATAATACATGATTCACGAGGCATACATAATCATGTATTATCTTAATGTAACATGAGGCATACATAATCAACCTAACTGAATAAAAAATAAATAAAAAATTGACAGCGCACCAAAAGTAAAGAAAATCATTTGGAGCCAACATATTTAAATGGTCATAAACTTATACTAGTATTAAGTTTGGGCTGTGGAGCAGTTGAGGGTTGAAGGCTAGATTGATGGTCAAAGGATACACACAAGAGTATTGAGTCGAATCCCTTTCCGCTAAGCACACTTCATTAAGTCACTTTTATTTAGACAAGCTTCAAACTTAAATATTTGGTAACAGCTTTAGGAAACTTAAATGGTAACAACTTTTAGTGACTTCCTAATTGTTGACATCTAAGCTTTTATGAAATGAACAATAAGGCCAACAAGATAAGAGGATTATTAACCAAAATAAATACAAAGCATGAAAAATATGCTAAAGAAAAAGAACACACAGGGACTACTGACCCTAAGAGAAAAAGATTGATCCATTACATTTTATTTAACTCAACAAGAATATATACGTATTATTATATCAATATCAAACTTTTTAACAAGGCCAAACTTCAAAAGATTGAAAATATGAGCAGGCCAACATGCCGAGATGATCAGAAAAGAGAAATATGCAATGACTTTGAAAGCAAACTACAATCTGGAGATAAATAGTGAGAACTTTTTACTAAAAATTTAGGGAGATGGAAACATAAATTCTATTAAAACAAGACCGTAGAGTTCGATCAGGGGATTTGAAAACAAGCTACTACATCAACAAAACAAACAACCTTGCTTCAAGATTCTATCCTTATTTTGAAAAGAAAGCGCAAAACTGAATGGGTTTACAGAACAATGAAAACGAAGAACAGAGATTCACCGAAAACGGATTCAAACAAAGGAACAAATAAGCGACAACACTAAATACAAAACGGCAAAACCCAACTTCCACATTAATATATATTGAATCAAGGAAATCGATTAAGAACACATATATAGCAAATTGAAGTCATCAATTCTCATCTACAAATAACATCGACACAACAACAGAGTAGTAGAAGAAGACGAGGAGAGGAAACGTTACCTTTCTCCGGACAGCGACACTGGAACAACGACGGAAATGGAAAATCGAATTCCAAACAGAGACCCAGAAATCTCAGTGATATCGTTCTTTCGATTTTTGCCTGTCTATGCTTGGTAAATTTCAGTTTTTTATTGTAAAAGGGGTTTAAATAGCACTAGTGAGGTGTAGAATGAATTCGAATTTCGAATAAGGTTCAAACGGCTAGCTAGTAATAGTACCAATTGTTGAAAGGATTCTGGGTGTACGCGTTGTATGTTGGGTATTATTGTTGAAAGGATCGATTTGGGCCGGGTGTGCTGAAGGAATTGCAAATGAAATTGGGCTAAAAAATTGGCCCAACTTTGGCTTTGAAAGGGAATTAAAAAAAGAGTTCAAAGGCAAATGGTCAAATTTGCAAATAAAAAATTGCCACTTTTGAATTCAGAATTTGGCTCAATTAAATGCAATTGTAACCAATTGACTTTAACAAATATAACTAAAACGCAAAAACGTGTTTACATGATTGAAAACGAAAGGGAATAGAAGCTTTTTAAAACATATAGTCAATGCATGTCATAAAAAAATATCAAATAGTGTATTTTATATTATATACATTTTATATGCTTGAAAATTGCGCTAACTTATTTTATTATCTCCCGTAAGATATGCTTGAACTTTAAATTTTAATTTTTTTACTTTATAGATAAATATAGGGAAAATTGTATAAAATAACAAATTATTAATTGAAATTAAATGTTATAACTACAGTTTCATTTAATTCTAATCCGTAGCAAACACTAGTCATTCGCCTCTCTCCCCAGAAATC
Source organism: Solanum chiquidenum (assembly GCA_029582725.1). Classification (NCBI taxonomy): domain Eukaryota; kingdom Viridiplantae; phylum Streptophyta; class Magnoliopsida; order Solanales; family Solanaceae; genus Solanum; species Solanum chiquidenum. Next base: position 17,496 of record JAJOOS010018295.1, on the reverse strand, counting down.
TTGCTCGCCACTCTCCGTGATCCTGGTCGCCACTCTTCCTCCCCTCTCTCACTTTGTATAAATTGCGTTTGTGTTTGTATAAAGTGAGAGAAAACTGTATATACATTACAAATACATATATTTTCGTTCTATACACTTTTAATTATACAAATACAGATCTTCCCCTACCAGTTCTCTCTTGCCTTTCTCTCTTTCTCACTTTATACAAACACAAATTATACATAATTTGTATAATTTGTGTTTGTATAAAGTGAGAAAGAGGGAGATTTAATATATAAATATTTTATTTCGATTCAATTTTATACTAATTCAAATTTTATGCAGATATACAAACACAATCATTGATACATATATATAGTAGTTACATATATAAAATTGAGCAACTTTCACATATAGCAAACATAAAAATCATATTTGTATGTTATAGCTATAGTTTGCATAATTGCACTCCATAACAAATTTTATGTTTGCTAGAGAGCTTTTGATTTGTATAATTCGCTAGATACATCAAATTTTATACAAATTGTTCAGTTTTGTATAAATGAATTTATACATTGTAATTTGTATAATAAGATCTGTATTTATATAATTATAAGTGTAGGACAAAAATATATGTATTTGTATTTGTATATACATTTTTCTATCGCTTTATACAAACACAAACGCATTTTATATATTTTATCCCAAAATGTATAGAATGGCTAATTGTATATCGAAAATGACTAATTGTTTACTGAATCAGATGTAAAAAAATGGGATGTTTGTTGCGAATTACAAATAAAATAAACTATGGCTATAACATTTAATTTGAATTAATAGTTTGCTATTTTATACAATTTTCCCTATAAAATTATCTAGGCGATATACATATACAATCACTGCGCTTTTATACAAACGAGATACTTGTCTGTTATTTATACAAATCTGATGCTCCATAGCAAACTAAACATAATTTGCTATGAAGCACAATTATGCAAACTATAGATATAACATACAAATATAATTTTTATGTTTGCCAAGCCTAAAATTTACTCATTTTTATATAATTAGATCCATAACATAGATTAGAAAGAGAAAAAAAATATCATAATATTCAAAAGTAAAAAATAATAATGATAAATTGATAATTTAGAGAGTAAATAGATATTTGATTGGTTGAGTGACATTGTGAAATGTTATATATAAGCATATATAATTTCAAATAATTGAAAGAAAATTTAAGTAATGAACTCAAGAAAAGGTTATCGTTGAATAATTATGTGATATAAACATGGTGGAGCCAGTATTACGAGTTTGGGGGTTTTAAATTTCCTTCTCTTTCTTTACCATTGAATTGTCAATCAATTTTATTAACGATTCATAAGTTATTACTAAATTTTCTAGTACAAATATAGGGTCTACGGAAAAGCTATTGAGTTCGTCCGAACTCACGAACCCTCTACCTAGCTCCTCCCATGAATATGAATAATTAGCTAGATCAACTAGTTATTTGTGCAAGTCGATAAAATGCCCAACATGCTACCAAAAATTTGTTCAAAATAGAAATAATTTTTTTTGCAAGTTAAAGTAACATGACAGAAGGGAACAATATTTTAGAGGTGGGGGGAATGAGGCAGGATATTTTACTTAATATGGAGCGAGGCATAAATGCCATGAATTTTTATTTTTTATTGAGATAAGTATCAAAAACATATTTAAACTATCTCCTTTTTTTTAGTTTGATACTTCAACTATTGAGGGTGTGAGTTTCATACCTAAACTATCACTTATTACTTATTAGTTTGAGAAGCACACCTCATGTGTGTAATGACTATCTCTTTTATTTGAAAAAACCTCGACACATGACATTCCACATGAATAAAATATTTCATCTTGATAAAAATTAAATAATAAACTATTAATATTAATTAAAAATTAATGATTAAAGTATTACTATCCCAAAAAAGTTATATTAATCATTTTTTAAAAATTAAATCATGATTATAGAAACTAAAGAAAACAAAAGTCTAACATCATTTTGCAAGTATAAATAATGCAATAATGATATAAAAGTTATTATGAGATGCAAATTAACACTAACATATTCTTAACTCTCAAACAATAAGAATCACAATTTCTTAAATATATGACCATCATACATGCAATTCATCTTCCTAATAGAAAAAAAAAAAGCAATAAACTAGCCATTAGTAATATATAATTAAAACACTCATTCAGGAATAAAAATAAAACACTTTCAAAGAATGAAATAATAAAACATAATAATTGTTTAGACATATAATTAAAACATGAAGATCAGTGGCAAGTAAAGATATAAAATTTGGCTATGTATTTTAAAAAGAATTATTAAGTGTTATTGACTCTCACTGCGTTCTTCAATCGTACAGTTAAGCAATAATTCGATTTGCTATTTGAGTTACTTCAATTTTCTTATTTCTATATTCGGATTTTCAAAAAAAACTACTAAACATCATTAATTTATTACAAATTGATTATAACGATCAACAAAAGATTTCTCCTTAATTTTCTTATTTCTATATATGGAATTTCCTCAGCTCTAATTGATTTCTCCTTAATTAGTGTTGAAAGAATTATCTCTTGTTAGGTGTCACGACCCAGGGGTACACCCTAGATGTAACATGGCGTACTTGACTCCGAAGGGATCTCATACAAGCCCTTAGCATATCATAACATAAGATAATAGAAAAGTACGGAAAATTTTAAAACTTTTATACATACAATCGAAGTCTTTATAAAAATGCAAGCGGAAGTCTTTACTACACTTTTGTCTCAAACCATCTAAACTTAACTTGAATTAAAATCTTTGGGACACAACCCATATAATAGTCTCAACATGAAAATAAAAGAAATAAAGGAAATGATGGGTATTGTCCTCGAAGCTATGAGGACTCACCAAAATCTTCAACTCCTTTGCTCTTTTAGAAACCTATCTCCAAAAATAGAACTCAATCTCCAAACCCTACACTTGATTAGAATGTAGGCAAAGTATGCGTTAGTATAAAATGTACTAAATATGTTACTAGCATAATCATAAGATCATAAGACAAGGGTTAGTCAATATAAGACATAATCCATAATCATATGAAATACTTCATGAAACATAAACTATAAGCATAAGAGACAATATCATAATAACAAGCAAAGTCTCCAACATAAGCATCGTATAAGCATTATTCAACTCTTAGTCATCTATACCATAATAGAACTACTCTCAAGTAACCTAAAAGCATACTTGTGCAATGCATGAATAACATCCCATAATACCACCCAAGCCAAGTATCCTTTTTTGGTCATCTTAATCATAGCCTATATGCATGGTCAAGTCTTTAAGATTTTCTACCATAAGGGCACTATACTCCTAAGTAACCTCAAAGCACACTTGTGCAATGCATGAAAGGCATCCCATACTACCCTTCACACTAAGCATAACCTTGAAGTAATCATAGTCATACTCACCCTCCTTTGATCTCATTATTAGCTTACTTCATATAGATAAGGTAACTATCACCTTTAATCAATACTAACAAGGAAGGCAACTATAGCACAATCCTATCTCAAAATACATCCCACAAAAGAACACTTTCTTGAATAACCTTAAGTCATACTTGTGCAATGCATGAATAGCACCCCCATAATACTACTCATACTAAGTACCACTTTTAGGTCCTCATTCTAATGCTTCTTGGTTTGGAACCTAACTATTCTCTTTAGACCTTAGAACACTATGAGGTACTCCCTTAAGCACATCTTAGTTCATTATTAGGTTGAACCCTATGAAATACTTATTTTAGCATGTCTAGGTTCATTATTAACATGAGATACTACCTTAAGCATGTCTAAGTCCATTTATACTCTTGAACACTATGAGGTACGTCACTAAGCCTATCTTAGTTCCTCATTATTTTGAACCCTAGGATATACTACATTAAGTACTTCTTAGTTCATCAAGCTTGAACTCTAGCTTTTTCCTATCCTTTCCGCATAGACTTGCTTCGCACCTGTGTCAAAAGCCAGTTGAGTTTTACTCTTCAGTAAGAATGATAAAGCATTTTGTAAGCTTGAATCCCTATAAAAAGTCCATCCCAATAATTTAGCCTGAAAAGAAAAAAAAGTGGGGTAGAAGTTAAGTTTCTATTGAATTGAGTAAGATCCTTTTGAATAAAAGATGCCCATGAAAAATAATTTTTTAGAGGAAGATAAAAAAAATGCGAATTTCTAGGAGATGCTACTTAAAGCATAATCATAGTTCACTAAGGTTGAACCCTAGGAGATGCTACCACAAGCATAATCTTAGTTCATTAAGTTTGATCTCTAGGAGATACTTCTTCAAGCACAATCTTAGACCATTAATTGTGTTGGACTCTAGGAGATGCTTTCTCAAGCATAATCTTAGTCCATGAGGTTTGAACTCTAGGAGATGCTACATTAAGCATAATCTTAGTTCATTACTAATCTTGTTATAGTTGGGATGTAGCCTTAACCGACATGAGAACATATGATCTATTACATGATCTCTCTCAGTGTTACCCACACCGTCATGGGTTGGTCCACTTGCCTAAGGTAGAATCGGTTTGTTAGTTTAATTGGATCCACTAGCTAATTTTCCTACGGGGCACGTAGTTATGGGATACATAGATTGCTACTAGAAACCAAAAGCTCCACTAGGTGAAGGCTTCCATCTTATGAGACTCACTTTGGGAAATCTGGACTCTTCTAGGTAAGAGATCCCATGTTGGAGGCCCAAACTCAACTAGGTGGGAACCTCCATCTCATTTCAATATCCACTCGGTGCTAGGCCTAAATCCCACAAGATAACTATTAAGTCTCTACTTTGACCCAAGTTCATAGAAAGATGTCCTTGACAACCAATCCATGTTAATTCACTAAATACCTCTTTTAGACCATGTGTGAGCAACTATCACCATCCATGACCTAGGTATGAAGACTCTATATCCTTAGGTTCAATTAGGTGAGAAAATCCCTTCAACCCTAGAACTATTACTATGTGAGAACCCATTTCATATTAATTCCATACTCATGCCTAATATCATGTCTAAAATTCTACATTAGATAAGAATATCATCATGACTCAAGTGATTCCATCACTTCCTACCATCTATTATTCATAAGGTGAATTAGGTAGATAAGGGTATTTCATCACAATTCTATTCATTAGCCTTCTATTCGCATGTAGATTTTACTCTCAAAGTCTTGGTATCTATAGTTAATCATATTAGCTTTACTCTCATGCCCTAGTGATCAACATTCATGACTACAAGCCCTATTCTCAAAGTTTTACTTCTTCAATCAACATTCATACCTAGTTTTCAAGGTATTCTAATCACATTCTTTATTATTAGGCGATTCTAGTGATAAGTCATCATAAAGGTTCAACTTCAAGCTTTACAAGTCAGGATCCATCTCATATAATAAAGTCTAGTTAAATTCATGTCTATATGTTCCTAACATTGAACAATTACTACACATGACATTAATTATAGAAGATCACTATAAATCCTCAATTTTACCTCTCATGGCATAAACCCACAAAATAGCAAATTCATCAATTAGGCTAGGGTTAACCATAGAAATCACATAAATTCATCATAATATCATAATTCAATGCTAAATCATTCATAATTAAGTATTATCCACTTGATTGGAATCATAAACACTACCCACCAGGGGCGGATGTACAGTGTACCGATCCGAACCCCCTCGATAAAAAAATTACACTGTATATATAAGATTGATTTTTTTTGTTTACGTGTATTTAATTAAAAGAACCCCCTGGGTATATGTCAAAGGAGTAGCTCAATGGTAAACTTGATTCAGGAAATCGCGTTTGTGGGCTTGATCACGGGTTCGAATCCAGCGAGCAGCAATTTTTTTTTCTAATTTTTAAGCATTTTTGTTGGCTTTAAGTTTTAAGCGTTTTCATTAAAGTAAATAAACCGAACGACGACGTTTCAAAGGATTAAAATTTTATCTTTTAAATCACTAATTGAAAAGTCAACAAATAAAAAAACCCTCTTTTCTAGGGATTTCAATATTTTATTTTTTCCTCCTAGTCTTCTCTTTCAACGGAATACTTAGTCTCGTTTTGCTGCTTGTTGTCGATGCAGTGCCGTTGGTGGTCCTCCGACCTCCGCGGATCATTTCATTCTTTCCTCCATTCGTGATTCAACCATTGATGACAACCTCTGTAAGTTCTTATGTTTTTTATTTTTTTTCTTTCAGAATTCTATATGCTTTGATTTTGGTATTTGTTGATGTCCTCGTATATTTAGCTGATTTAACTCAGATATTCACTTCTCTTAAAAAAAATTCATATGAAAATTTCAATTACATGAACATGAAAGTTATAATTTTTTTTTGTTTTGGCTTATTGGTTGATTTTATATATTTGTTCGTTGGGGTATGGACTATGGTGTATGGACATTCAACATTTGTTCCTAAACATTCAACTTTTATTTTGTTAGAGATTCAAACTTTGGTTCACTTCCTTATGCCTATAATTTTGTTTTGGTCCTTATTACATGTTTAATTTTTGTAAGTTCTAACTAAATTATTATTTTATGATTTAGTCTCAATATTCAATGAAAAAGTATTTTACTCAAGTACCAAAATCAAGTTTAGCCCCTTATAGTCATAGTCAATCTAATCAAAAAGAAAATACCAGTCATTCAGAAGTATCATTAGATTCTTCTCAAGAATTTGATTTGAGTTCTTTAAAGTTTGATCCTGGAGAAAGAACATCAATATTGAGCTATCATCCAAATCATCATGATGTTATTAAAAGAGCATACCTTTTGAATGGTCCTTGTCAACCTCGTCTGGCGGTGCATGAGTATTCTCAAACAAATATTTCTGGATTAATGCATCGTTTTAATCATGAATGGTTTAATGATATATATCATGATTGGTTGGAATATAGTGTTAGTAAAGATGTCGTCTATTGCTTGTATTGCTATCTATTTAAAGATCATAACATTAATCAAGGAGGAGGGGAAACATTTTCAACTATAGGATTTAAGAGTTGGAAAAAGGGTGGTCTTGACAAACATATTGGTCTACCGAATAGCATACATAATCGATCAAAAAAGAAATGTCAAGATTTACTACGACAACAACGGTCTATTCAATTTGCATTTGAGAGGCAATCTAATCAACTCAAGCATGGATATTTGATGCGCTTAAGTGCATCGGTTGATGTAGTAAGACTTCTCATAAGTTGGGGATTTGCATTTCGAGGTCATGATGAATCTAAATCATCACTTAGTAGGGGTAACTTTCTTGAAATTCTCTCATGGTATGCAAAAAAATGTGATAAAATTCGTGATTATGTTTTGGAACATGCTCCTTTAAATGATCAAATGACTTCTCCAATGATTCAAAAAATATTGTGAGTGCATGTAAGATGAACACCGTTAAAGCTATTCTTGAGGAATTAAATGGTGACTACTTTGCTTTACTAGTTGATGAATCATTTGGTGTGTCACGCAATGAGCAAATGACTATTGTATTTCGATATATTGATAGAAAGGGATTTGTAATGGAGCGACTTATTGACATTGTTCGTGTTCAAGATACTAGTGCTTCATCTTTAAAGGAGGCAATTTTTAATGTACTAGCTCAACATTCTTTGAGTCCATCAAGTGTGCGTGGACAATGTTACGATGGGGAAAGTAATATTCAAGGTGAGATCAATGGCCTTAAAAAGTTGATTAGACGAGAAAGTAAATCGGCTCATTCCATCCATTGTTTTGCTTATCAACTTCAACTAACTCTTGTTGGGGTCTCTAAAAAGTGTGTTGAAGTGGGAAAACTTGTAGTATTGATCTCAAATATTTTTAATGTATTGGGATCTTCTTTTAAGCGTATGAATATTTTACGAGATTATCAAAAATCAACAATTCAAGTGGCATTAGATATGGGTGAACTTACAACCGGTAGGGGCTTGAATCAACAACTTGGTCTTTCAAGAGCTTGTGATACTCGTTGGGGATCTCATTATAAATCCTTTTTAATAATTTTATTATTATGTTTGGCTATATTCTTGAGGTTCTTGAATCACTTGCTCTTGATGCAAGGAGTATGGATGAAAAAGCCAAGGCAATGGGACATCTTGAAGCTTGTCAAACATTTGAGATTATGTTTATGTTGCATTTGATGAGAGATGTCTTAGCAATCACAAATGATCTTAATAAATTCTTACAAAAAAAAGAGCAAGATATTGCAAATGTCATGCTACTTGTTGAAGTAGAAAAGAGAAGGTTGCAAGTCTTAAGAGATGATGAATGAGATTCTCTTATTGCCAAGGTATCTACGTTTTGTATCAAACATGATGTTTTGATACCTAACTTTGAGGAGCCATATGTTAGCTCTTTAAGATCATGGCGGAAACGTGCTAACTATACAATCTTACATCATTATCGTGTTGAAATGTTTTGCAATTTCATTGATTGGCAACTTCAAGAACTTAATGATCATTTTGATGAGGTGACTACCGATTTGCTCCATGGAATTGCTTGCTTGAATCCAATTAACTAATTTTCAAGTTTTGACATAAGAAAAGTAATGAGAATGACTGAATTATATCTAGATGACTTTGATGAATCCAATATGAGTATTCTTGAGAATAAACTTGCAAGTTACATTATTGATATTCGTGATGTTGATGAAAGGTTCTCCGATCTAAATGGTCTTTGTGATCTTTCCAAAAGATTAGTTAAGACAAAGAAACATTCAAATTATCCTCTGGTATTTCGCTTAGTGAAACTTGCTCTACTTTTACTAGTTGCCACTGCCTCCGTTGAAAGAGCTTTCTCGGCAATGAAGTTTATCAAGAAAGATTTGCGGAGTCAAATGAGAGATGATTTTTTTAGTGGTTGTTTGGTGCGTTATTTAGAAAAAGATGTATTTGATAATATTTCTAATGATGTTATTATTAAGACATTTCAAGATATGAAACCTCGTAGAATACAATTTTAATAATGTATGTAGTTGCATTTTCAAATGTAAAATTATGTTTTTATGGTTTCTTAACCTCCCTTCAAGGTTGTGTAGTTTTGTAATGTAATTAAGCCATTTTATGCCAAAAAGAATTTTTGTGAAGAAAGAGTGTTTTTGCTTTGATTTGTGTTTATGGTTAGTCTTTCTAATGTTAAATTTGTGTTTGCTCTTCATTTGCGACTTTCAGGAGCCGAAGAGAATTCTAAAGGAATTCAAGAACTTGTAGAAATTTTTGAATGAGTTGTGCTACTTTATTATCATTTTATAGATATTAATTTTAAATTTGTTTCTTAAGATAAGTTGTAATTGTAAGAAATTATTTGAACTAAGGATTTTTTTGTCAACCCGTTTGTTATTCAATCTGTTCCTATATGATCCGACCCATTTATTTATGGATATTATTAGCGTGTTTAATTATTTTTTTGGAACCCCCTTGATTAAATTCTTGCCTCCGCCACTGCTATCCACAATGTAGGAAGAAACCCTAGCTAGAATTGGATTTCTGACTTCACAATTGGGGAAAATCTGTAACATCTCGCAATTTGAAATAACTAGGAAGAAGCTTATAATTGGAAATAGTCATTTTTAGAAAGAATTAAAATCTGAAATTTTTTGTTTAAGTTAAGAAAAGTGAGTTTTTGGTCAACTTCAAACAGCCATAACTCCTAGCTCAGGATGAGTTATGTGTAGTTCCAGATATGGTTAGGGAGCCCTTGGAATGATCTTTCCAACGCCGCCAAATTTGCGTGATTCCGAGTTCGTATGAGTAAGTTATGCCCTTTGGAAGTTGGGTTGTTCGAATAAGGAAATGTTCAATCCGAATTTTGAAAGGGTAGCTAGGTCTTTTCCTTACCCTTTTATTTTATTTCATTTTTGGTGATTAATTAGGGGTCTAATCTGAGTTATATCAGTTTACACTTTCACCTAGAGGAGTTAGGGTTTTGAGAGAAGAGAAACGAAAAGGAGAAAAGAGGAGAAAGGAGAAGAACGTTCAAGATCCGTCAAGATCGTCGTGGTTTGCTTGTGGATTTCGTCGGGGGTGATCCCTACTAAGGTATGTGAGATCACATAGTGTTGGGTTAGTTCACCCACGCGCCAAGCATGTTTAATTCAGCGTATTTTTCGTCCTAAAAAGATTGAGAATTTGATGTTCTTGATAATTGTTCTTGAATTGATTTCGTTCTTGAATATGAATAGGGATTAAGAAGTTTCTTGTTGATTAAGTGTTGTTTCCTTGAGTTGTTTGGGTTAGAGTTTGTGTATATGATTTGGGTACATGAATCTAAAGTGAATTTGAGAAGAAGAATCGGATTAAAACGATTTAGGGTCAGAAAACGCGATCGAAAGTTCATCTGAATTTTGCTTGAAGGGAGGCTGGCGCGATGCGCCCCCATAGTGCCAGGAGGGCTGGGGCGGCGCGCCAACAGTGCGCCAGAAATGAGCCCCAGTAAATTGGGGACTGACGCGGCACGCCAGGGCTGGGCCCGGATCGGCGTTTTTCACCAGTTTTCGTCGTTCAGCCTATTAAGTTGTTCTAAGGTGTCCTAACACTTTCCATTGATTCTAACTACTCTAAGGTATATCTAAACATCATGAAATCATCTATAAACATGAGATCATGAACCTTGAATCCATAATCCAATTCAAGGAAAGTTAGGATCAAAGTCAAAGAAGTTAAGAGTCAAGTCTAGAATTTAAGAAGCAAATCAAAGCAAAGTTTCTTAAAGTTTTCAAGAGTCTTTAATAATGTTTTAAATTCATTTTTAGACTTAAGTTTTCAAGTTAAGCAAAGAGTAAAGAGTTGAGTTCATTTCTCAAAAATCTATTAGGGAACTAAGTATTCCCAAAGAAGTTTATAAATGTTTTCACATTTGAGCAAGAAAAGGGAACATCGATTCCAAGAGAGCTTTTAAGCTGATTTTTGAGCAATTATCTCAAACCAAAGAAAGAAGTTATTTTTAAAACATATGAGCTAAGTATATTCTTGGGAGTAGTATTGAGCATTGATATGGGGATGCGAGTTCATATTAACTCAAGTCTCCATAAACCATGTAGCCATCATAGGTAGAAAAGGGTCATACTTTTTAGATGAACCTTTTTCACAATAGACTAGTGGATCCACTTAGTGAAGTAGCTTCATATACCCCCGGCAAGGTATATGATGGTCCTTGGCAGCGTGAGGTAAAACGTTGTATCACCACTTAGACTCATAGGGGTGGTTGTCGGTTAGAGAAACTCCCACAACAGTAGTAGCATAGTTCCTCAAGGGGTTCTGCTTAGTGTGAATGGGGGTATAGGACTTCATTCATGCATTGCACAAGTAGACTTTGAGAGGGAGCATAGTTTGTCTTTTTATGATATTATGATTATGAATTGACAACATGTTTTAAACAGTTTTCTTTTTTCATTATATTGCACTTGTTTTAAACTGCTTTATAATGAAATGAGTTCAGTTAAGTATTCATAAGTTGAGAAGAGCCTAGGTAAGTGTTTCTTTCAGAATCTTTTCAAGCTTATATTTGTTTTAACATTCCAACTCGCATACTCGTACATTCAATGTACTGATGTCAGTTGGCCTGTATCGTATTATGATGCAGACGCAGGTAACTAGGATCGGCAGCCAGCGCATCATTGATCCAGTGAGCAGTCCAGAGTCTGTTGGTAAGCCTCTTTGCATTCCAGAGAATCTCTTTCTCTTTTGTTTACTTTCAGTATTAGATAGTTCATTAGGATGTCGTGGGCCTGTCCCGACATCCATCTCAGTTATTAGAGGCTTCATAGATAGACAGTCAGTTAGTCAATTGTCTTTACTTTGTTATTGACTTATGTTCAGAGTTGAGTTGCCATTTTGGCTAAGTTAAGTGTTTATTTTTAAAACATTATGAGTTCAGTTTGAGCAGTTCAGTTTATTCTTTTAAAGTACATTTATAGTGTTTGATCATTATAAATATGCATATAGTTTTCCGCTGAGTAAATAAGTCAGGTCAAGGGTTCGCGTGGGCCAACAATGGTCTTCGAGTGCTAGTCTCTCCCAGGGTGTAGGCTCGGGGCGTGACAAAATCTAAGGGGTCTCTATGGGTGGAAGAACCCATAGATGAATAAGCTAACATACCTCAATTCAAAGCCCTAACCAAGCTTGAAACAATGGAGGAAATCTTCCCTACTTCCTTCTCTTCTTCTTCTTCACTTCTAGTAAGAGAATTTGGGGTTTTGGAAGAATGAATTAATTCACTTAGTTTAGGGGTCTATTAGACTTATATAGGTGGTTTAATAACTAACTAACCTACCTCACTTAATCCCTAACTAATTACCAATTTACCCCTAAGCCCCTAGCTAAAAATAACTTAACTACAAATCTGCCCCACCCACGAGACCACACCCATGGACCGTACTGGTCACTCGTGGGTGAGGGTGGGGCTGGAAAGTTGCAAGGATGCCAGGCCTTGACCCACGACCCCTTCCCACGGGGCGTGAGTCCATCCACGGCTCGTGGATGCCCTTCGTAGGAGGCTACTGATTTTAACAGCTTTTGGGCTGTTTTGGGGTCCTCCTCAAGGACCCCTTGGGTGGTCCTTGGGGGTTCGTACCTCGACGCCCTAACCCTAAAACCCTCATTCTAAGTACGGGAATTATTTTTACGATTTTTAACCCTCTTACTAAACTCTAAAATCCTAACACAAGGCTTTAGAACTCTCTAGTTTAGTTCACTAGTTTCCGGGTATTACATTAGGTTGATATCGTTTACTGTTTAGAATCATCTCCTTCTTTGGTAAAAAATAAAGTTTGTGCTAATATTGTGGTAGTTGATTTGGAACTGGATTGTTTTCTTCCCTTAAATAATTTTTGCTTTGCTTGATATTATATTGTTTAACTTGTGGATTGTTATATTCGATAGTTGGTAAACGGTTGAGTGATTTTACATGTTCATTTTATTGATTAATATTAAATTGATTTATCTTGCATTGATTAAGTTGGGAGCAGATTTCTGACTTGATTATATTTGGTAATTTTTTGCTAATCAAAGAAGTGTGGACTGATTTGGCTTCCTCTTAAATAAGGAAACTAATTTAATTGAATCTTCTTTATTTCTTGGGAAAAGGGTTAAAAATGCGCTTAAACTATGTGAAAGGAACAAAAATGCCCTATGTTTATAGTTTGGCTCAAAAATGTCCTTATCGTCAATACATTGACTCAAAAATGCCCTTGCAGTCAATACTTTGATTCAGAAATTCCCCTATAGTTACAAAATGGGTCAAAAATACCCTTTTCCGAATAATTTTTTTTTCTTTTTAAACACATCTTCTTCCTAGTTAAAATATTATTAAAGAACACTATTTTTGTTTTCTTTCTTCTAAAATTACTTTAACAAATAAAAATGTAAGAAATTTTTTTTCTTCTTAATCTCATTTTATCAATTAAAATAGAATAACTTCATGTAACCTTTCGACATGTAATATATGTCATATATATAAGATCATAGTATATCTATCATTAATTTATATTTATATAATGATAAAAAATAATGATAGTAAAATAAGAATTTTTTTTATTTTTTATATTTTTCTGAATTGAAGTAAGATAAACCTTTGCTAATTTTTTTAAAAAAATATTAGTATTAGAAAAAGAATGTGTTAAAGAGAAAATATTAATATATTTATTTGAAATATGAACATTTTTTACCCATTAAATAATAATAAGGGCATTTTTTGGACCAAATTATTGACGGTAAGAACATTTTTGGACCAAACTACAAACAGAGGGCATTTTTGTTCCTTTCGCATAGTTTAAGGGAATTTTTGAACCAAAGTATTGATGGTAAGAGCATTTTTGAGTCAAACTATAAACGGAGGATATTTTTGTTCATTTCACATAGTTTAAGGGCATTTCTGACCCTTTTCCCTTATTTCTTTTCCTTCACTGTGCCCCTATTTGCTAAATAAAGTGACCCTTTTTCTCATTATCGACTTTAACAATCAGAAAAAAGAAATTACTTGAATAATCAAAAATACTCTTTCTTCTTTAAAGAAGAAGATTTCTGGTAAACTTTGAGCATTCTTTTTTGTTGTGTTACTATTTTGGAAAACCTTGCTAAATACTTCATTGCTGATAAATAATTTTACGTAACTGGTTAGTTCCTTTCATTAGTTTAATCTTTATTTTTACATTGTTCGCATTATTGTATGTGTGAAACGCATAAAAAAAAGCATTCGGGTTAGTTTGCTCATCCCTTCTTTTCAACGTGTGATCTTATTGAATTCTATGACTTGTATTTCTGTGTGTGTTGAATGCTCTTTGATTCTACTCATATAATTAGTCTTATTATATAACTTTGCTTTTATATATTTATGTGTGTCGGTAGTAGCTCTTTTGGTGTGGCAGGGTTGAACATAAAGTTCAAGATGCGGAGAGTCGCCATAGGAAGGGATAACGGATTGGAGCTTTATTTTATCTTGTTTTGATATTCGCCTTTTGATTATTGATTCTATTTTGTAAAAAAATTATATAACTTTAACACTCTATATATGAAATAATTTGGGGAATCATCTAAGGGGAGGGGAACTATGTTTAACTGCCTTTATTTTATATTTTATTACATGTGTGTGATGTAGATATATGTCTATGATAATTAATTATTGGCCAAACACATATACAACCCCTCAAACTTGCCCTCATTTTTCATTTTGGCACTCCAACTTAGCTTTGTTCCATTTTAACCCTTAAACTCCATTTTTTCTGTACCATTTAAACACTTATACTAATTTTTATAATTTGTTTTTATTTATGTTCTTCAATTGCAATTTCTTATTTTAAAAAAAATAGATGTGTGCCTGTTAATTAAAAAAATTAAACATTCACGAACGAACATAAAAAATTTCAAACAATAATATTTTTTTTTAATATTTCTCTGTATTTTTGCATGAAAATAAATTGACGAAAGTTATTTGATTTTCTTTCTTAAACATTCAATTAAATTAAATAACACTACTTATTTATTTTTTCTTATCATCTAGGCTATCTAAATTTAACGTAAATACTCACTTTTAATTTTTAATATAAATCAATACGAAAAAAAAACCTCATCTCCAAAAAGACTCGACTGACTTTGTTAATAACACTACTAAAAAAAGACTCTTCTTCTTTGCTAATAACACTACTAAACAATGCTAAAACTCGACTGACTTTGTTAGGTTGTCGGTGATTTTAAAGAAAGAAAACCAACACAATTTTACCGGTTATTTTTCACACAAAAATACATAACACTCTTAAAAAGAAATTATTATTTTTTAAAAAGAATTATTTTTTGTTAATTTTTAATTTTTTAACTAAAATTAACTGATACATGTCGATTTAAAATAAGAAGTTGCAATTGAAGAATATATATAAAAATAAATAAATCATAAAAATAGTATTTCGTGTTAAAATGGTACAATAAAAAATGGAGTTTAAGGGTTAAAATGGAACAAGGCTAAGATAAAGTGCCAAAATGAAAAATGTGGACAAGTTAGAGGGGTTGTATATGTGTTTGGCCTTAATTATTTGAACTTTGTGTTATTATCATCATGCTAAAAATCAATTTTATATGATTGTCAAAGTGTTTTTTAAAATAATATATGATTAAAATGACTCTTATATGTCTATACCTTGTCTAGTTCTTGATATTTCATCATGTTAATTTTGAGTGTTGATAACTTTTCAGCATGTCTTATCACTTAGAAGTCATGCCTAGGATTCAATAATTAAGTGAAATATGTTGATCAATCAATTTTAATAATTTCAGTGTCTTAATAATTTTGTTACGCTATAGAATTCATGTCTATAGGACTTCAATTAATTTTCTATGTATGTTATGTTCATCGGCTTGCATTAATTTGCTGTTGCACATATATGACTTAGGAAATCATGTTTAGGACCAGATTAATACTGTCAGCATGTAGTTAATTAGTTAAACAGTTTTAGGGTTGATTAAATTAGCAAGTGATTATACATTATGGTTATTTCAAAATGTTAAATTCTCATAGGGCCAACATATAGATATCTTGCTCATAAGTTAAAATTAAATCTGCAATAACAAGCTCTATTTGTAATAATTTTTGTTTCCACTCTTAGATATCATGCCTATAAGATTAGTAATAATTTCATCATGTTCACTTAGAAACCATGTCTAGATCTATAGGATTTAACTAAGAGCAACTTTCACATATAACAAACATAAAAATCATATTTATATGCTATAGCTATAGTTTGTATAATTGCGCTTCATAGCAAATTTTTTGTTTGCTACGGAGCTTTTGATTTAAATAATTCGCTAGAAACATCTAGTTTTGTACAAATTGTTCAGTTTTGTATAAATTCATTTATACATTGTAATTTGTATAATAATATCTATATTTGTATAATTATAAGTGTATAGGACGAAAACATATGTATTTGTATATACACTTTTCTCTCACTTTATACAAACACAAACGCATTTTATACCGAAATATATAAAATGGTTAATTGTATACCAAACATGGCTAATTGTATACTGAATCAAATGACAAAAGAATTGGATGTTTGCTACGAATCTATCTATATATAAAAGGAGAAGAAAAATGACACATGTCAACACCATAAATTTTCAGTAATTTAAATAATTAATAATTAATAATTAAATAAATAAATATAGACACGTGTCAATAATTAGAATTAGAATGACACATGTCAACACCACAAAAATAAAATTAAAAAAAAATAAATTTAAACAAACTATTTAAAATACAAAAAAAAATATAAAAAAATACCAACGGACAAAAGAGTAAAAAGTGTTAAAATAGGTTATAGTAATAGAAAATGTAACAAAGAAAAAAGAAAATAAAAAACGTGCATCAATCATTTTAAATAAATAAATAGCAAAACTACCTGCACATTAAAAAAATCTGTTAAATGAAGATATGCTTTAGTTTTTAAAAATTAAAAAATTATTTTAAATGGGTTTTTTTCAAAATAAGTAACCAATTCACGTAACTATTTTTAAAAAATGGCAAAATAGTTACTTTTTGAATTTGAATTTAAGATGGTTACCTAAAACTACTCTACCCATTATATCTATTCCCTATATATACATAAATAAAGTTCATTAAAAAAATTAATTGATCTTATTCTTCTTCAAATGTGTAGTATTATTTGTTGAATTCTTTCCATTCTTTTTATCTTCATCTTTTTATGGAGCGAATCTATAATATCTTTTTGTGATTTTTTTTTTGGTTCATTTCATTCAATTTGATTTGTTTTTGTCATATATTGTACTTAAATTCTTTAGGTCGAATTAGTTTTCTATGTTCTTTTTTTATTTACATTTGTAATCTTCGATGATTTTTACTGTGATTAATAAAAAAAAATACGATTGTGTTATTTTTTATTTAATTTAAGTGAAGTTATTCTAATATTTTTTATGTTATCATTTTCTGTTAATTTTTT